>JAPKLX010000426.1:123649-164466 GCA_026898415.1 Leonotis leonurus
TTATCCTAGTAATCATTATGATCAGGATACCTCATACAAGAATAAGATAGATCGTTATTAAGTTACCAGAAACGACCTGCTTCTTTTACACTTGAGATATACCTTAATAGATAACAATGACTACCTGGTTTCTAATATACAAACCATTAAAGTGTAGTTTCGAGAAACATCATCAAAACAAATATAAGTTCATGGGGTTCCCAACAGAAAACAACAACATAAAATTATGAGGGAAAGATCGATCTGCTGATCGACTTGATCGTAAGAATGAGGTAAAATCCACCTCATATGTTAAAGTTGATCTCTCTGAATTTTCATGTTTCAAGTGTGGAAGGAAAGTACATTTCAAAACAAATTGTCCCGACATATCAAAGGTAGAAAGAGATGAGCTTTGATCCAAAAGAGACAAAAAGCTAAAAGATCAACGAGAAGCCATGATAGCTGAAGAGCAAGCCACTCTAAGCCATCTTTCAGACAGCTCATCAGAAAATGATGAAACATTTATATAGCTCTTGATGATGAAGAGGATGAATGTGATGAATGCTTCATGGGACATGACAACGGACTCGATAACCCTAAGGTAAAATTTCAAGATTCTAATTCTTCTAATCCACTTGTTTATGACTCTGGTGAAGAAGAAGAAGACGACGACTTGTCAATGGATGATTTCACCAAACTCATGCAGGATCATGCTAGATTAAACAAAATGTTCAAGCATGTAATCAGAGAAAATGCTAGGATAACCACCACCATCCAAGAAATTAAGGACATCAGCAACTTGTTCAATGACAGAGAGAACGCGCTAATGATGCAGCTCAAAAGCAAGAGTGATGAAATTTACGCTCTTAATGTTAAATTCTCTGACTTGATAGACCATGAAGTATCTGGAAATAGCAAAGTCAATGATCTAAGTGCTATGATCAATCACTCGATGCACAAAAAGGAAGATATGATTCAGATGATCAACGACATAAACGAAGGGCAGCAGATCGTACTGGCCTAGGTTTTGATGGAGTGGATAAAGGACCCCCTTTAGGTAAGTTTGTCAAGGAATAAGGAAAGGACAAGGTTGTAAATCTAAACAACAACAATACAAGATAACCTCAAGCTATTTTGGTAAAGCAGCATCCCAAGCAACAACAACAATCCAACTCACAGAAGAAATATACTACTCATGGAGTTGGATATCAACATGGCAAACCACATGCATATCAACGTCAAAAATAGAGAACAAACCAAGTAAGACTTGCTCCCCAACACAACAGAAGATACCAACCACCTGCTCCACCAAGACAAAAGTCATTCAAGCCATCTGCTCCCAAGAAGCATATTGTCATATCACAGCCACCTGCCAAACGGAGACAGATCATCTATATAGACTTCAGCAACAAAAAGACCAGGCCGTCTCAGAATGTTTACATAATTAGACAAATTTGGGTTCCAAAAGGAACTTTGTCTACTGACAAAGCACCCTCTATCAGTAGGGTAGCTGAGTAAATTTTTATTGTAGGATAGGAGATCGATGAGAAAAATGCATGCAGCTCGGGGCGAGATATGAATACTTGATAGCGGATGCTCAAAATATATGACATGCAACAAAGAATTACTTATCATCTATAAGAAGAGCATTGGACCATCAGTTACCTATGGAGGTGATTCTAAAGGGTATACAAAAGGTTATTGCGATCTCCAAGTTGGTAACACTACTATCCTAAATGTTTCATATGTAGAGGGATTAAATCACAACTTGTTCTCAATTATCCAATTTTGTGCTAATAATAAGAGAGTAGAATTTATAGCTAACAAGTGCCCAGTGAGAAATTCTGAAGGAGAAGAAATTCTTCTTACCAGGATTTTGCAGGACAGGTTATACATTGTACAATGAGATGAACAGATCGACATCTGTCTAGTGTCAAAATCCAACATTGAAATCAGCTGGTTATGGTACAAGCGTCTAAGCCATCTAAACTTCAAATCCATTAACAAGTTGGTGAAGGACAAGCTAGTTGAGGGATTACCCAACCAAGTATTCGACAAAGATCACATATGTGAAGCATACCAAGCTGGAAAACAAACTAGAGCTTCGTTCTCCACAAACATAGCTCACTCAACATCAAGAACATTGGAACTTCTCCACCTTGACCACTTCGGACCAGTATCTCCATTAAGATTTAACGGTAGAAAATATACTCTCGTAATTGTAGATGATTTGTCTAGATATACGTGGGTTGTTTCATTGTTTAAGAAAAAGGAGACCTTAGAGAAGCTACCTGACCTACTCAACAGGTTGTCCAACCAAAAAGGAACCTTCATCATTACCATTCGATCAGATCGAGGAATGGAATTCATCAACCATATGATTGAAGTCTACTGCTCAAAGATGGGGATTCAACATCAAACTTCAGCAGCATGTACGCCACAACAAAATGGAATAGTAGAACGACGTAACAGATCACTGAAAGAGGCAGCTCATATGATGCTCAATGAAATCAACATTTCCAAGAAATTCTATGAAAAAGTAATAAACACGGCCTGTTATACACAAAATCGATATATGATAACTCTACGCCATGAGAAAACTCCATACGAGCTGTGATATAACAAGAAGCCTCGCATTAAATACTTTCGTTCATTTGGTTGTAAGTGTTTCAACAACAACAACGGTAAGACACAATTAAAAATATTTTATAGCAAACCTGATCAAGGAATTTTCTTGGGATATTCTGACATCATCAAAGCATATCGTGTTTTTAATAAACGAACTTTGTTGTGTAAGTAACACCTCATGTGGTATTTGATTAATCTACTTTTTTGAGGTTACAGGTACATGTTTTCCTTCATCTTCGAATGATGAAAACTCAACAACGAGGTTAAGAAACTCCACAGATCAACTCATCGATGATATTCTACTATGGAGTCCAAGAAGAGAAGAAGAAGAAGAAGAAGGAGAAAATGTTGATGAACCTGCTGTGGAGGCAACAAATCAAGGGGGAACACAAAATGATAATTGTTCTCAACCATCTGTTGATGAACCACCTGTCCCTCAATCTGCTCCAAATCCAGATCAATAGCCACATGCACAAGATATAAGTGGCGATCTCTCTAACCTAGACATAAATGATGATAACCCTTTTAATGTTTCATTCACAGATCGTCCTAAATTTGAAGATCCACCTATTGAACCCAAACTCGAAGTTTCAGAGAAATATTTGAAAAGGCGACAAAGATGGGTAGATAGTCACCCAAGCGACCTCATTATTGGGAACCCAACTGATAGAGTAAAAATACGAAGAATGTATGGAGAAAGTGCACTACTCAGCTGCTACCTATCTCACACAGAATCTAAAGATGTCTTTGAAGTCTTACAAGATGCAGATTGGACCAATGCTATGCAAGAAGAGTTGAATGAATTCAAGAGGCAATGAAGTATGGTACTTGGTTAATCGACCTATGCATCAAAGAGTCATAGGAGTGAAGTGGATTTTCAAGAACAAGAGTGATGAAACAGGAGAGGTAATCAAAAATAAAGCACGGTTAGTTGCAATGTGCTACTGTCAATAGGAGGGAATCGACTTTGATGAAACATTCGCTCCAGTGGTGAGATTAGAAGCAATAAGTTTGTTTCTAGCCTACGCAGCATATCAACGATTCAAGGTGTTTCAAATGGACATTAAGAGTGTCTTCCTAAATGGAATTCTGGAAGAGGAAGTCTATTTGGAACAACCTCCTGGGTTCAAAGTAGAAGATGAAAGCAAGGTGTACATGCTAGTTAAAGTTGTTTATGGGTTGAAACAAGCTCTTCGAGCTTGGTATGAAACTCTATCCACCTTCCTACTGCAATCGGGATTCAAGCAAAGATCAGTGGACAAAACCCTATTCACCATCAAAACCATTCACTTCCATATTCGAGTACGGGAATTCAAACGAAATATTGTTATTACTCTGCTCAAAACTTTTCAAGTTTCCAACATTCAAAAATACTCCAACCAGCCCAAAATTCTCATGAGTGTTTACAGTTGCTTGAAGTTTTTGTTTCTGGAAAACAATTTTTCAAACCAAAGTTAGGATTATTGGATCGGGAGCGCCCATCAAAATTGACGTACTGCAAGCTTCCAACATTCAAAAACATTCCAACCAGCCCAAAATTCTCATGAGTGTTTACAGTTGCTTGAAGTTTATGTTTCTGGAAAACTATTTTTCAAAACCAAAGTTAGGGTTGTTGGATCGGGAGCGCCCATCAGAATTGACGTACTAGCCCCACACACCAACACTATCTTTCCCAGCCTGCTTTGTCCTCACTGACAGACTGACCCAGGACACTTCCCACCAGGTCACCCGTCATAGTATTGCTCTAAGTCAAGCACGCTTAACCTTGGAGTATCTACTAAGGGGTCACCTGAAAAGATGATGCACCATGTTGGTATGAGTATTACTAATTAATTGATTTAACCTCTCGTCAATAATGGTAGTGCAGGCCCTTTTTGACTGAGACAGGCCGCACTCCCATAAGCTCTCTCGGGTACGATACACGGAGGACCCACCTCCGGGAGGTGCTGGAGTCCACTTCCCAACAAGGGTCTAGTTTAGATCCAAGTAAATTTATTTCTTAGATTGTAGTTATCAATATTCGAAAGAAGTGTAATCGCAAGATAATATCTAGTTTTAATATTTCCTTGTGGTTCATACTCAACGAGTAAAAAGAAATGAGAACTTAGTGGATTTTCGATCTAGTTCTTGATCGAGCAGTTGATGTACAGTTTATCCCGAACCACGTTAACTACTTGTGTGTTTTAATTTTCTTATTTACTTTTGTTCATCATCTTCTTCATATCATATCATAAATTTTGTTGTTAAAAGTTCTTGAGTAAGAAAACAGTTTTCACTTTAAAAAGAGCATTAACCACCAAATTCCGCACACAACTCAGTTTGAGTTTAACTCATCGAGTTATTCTTAATCTTAGTGATTCACGTATTAAGGTGTTATCTAAGTGAGTTTCGTTCTTCCTAGATGAACTTGACTTGTTACCCAAGCTATCTTTAAATATAAAGTGTGCTTCAACCTTATTCATTAAACGAAAATAAGAAAACCATAAAGTTTAAATTGGTGTATTCCCCCCCCCCCCCCCATACACCAATCTTACCCTTTCGGGACCAACAGATCACACCTTACCAGGTCACGTGATAAGAATTCTTTAAGATGGTTGTAATGCATTGTTCAATAGCAATATGACCCCCTCTGATGTGGGATTATGAAAATCGAATGATGTTCTTTGGTGTCAGTATTCATTGTACCAGCTTAGGTATAAAATGACAGTTATAACCGCATTGCGCGGTCTCTGAGTGTTGGATTGTATGACCAGTAAAAACAATTTTAAAATCTAGAGTGTAATCGACCACACTGCATGACTTGCATGATTTAATTTTTAACAGTATGTTTAATGCATGATCGTTTTCTTTAGATTTTTTTTTATTATCTGCGTTTGAGCATGTTATGGTGATAGATTGTTTATTTTATTCTCAGTTCTGTAAACATGACTTTCAATTCACTTACCTCGACTTTTAATAAGATTATACTCGAAGGTCCTAAATAATTTGATTGGTTTAATGATTTGGATAATGTCCAGACTACAAATGACATTGGGTTTGTTCTTGATGAAGAATGTCATCCAAATTGCTTAAGTACCATTGGAGAAGGTGGAATTTCGGTCGTCAGGAGGCACCAAAATGGAAAATATCTCTGGTGTGGTTAGATGACACTGGAAATATGACTGTCTACTTCATGAAAAGTGGGGAAATAGTCGAGTTACATCTTACGCCTTAGTAGTGGAAACATGTTTGATGTCTAGTTCTGTCCAATCTTGGGTGGTAGATACGGGAGACACAGACCATGTTTGTTGTGACTCGCAGACATTCCTGCGAACTAGACTACTTAAGGAATGAGATATTTCCATCTCTTTAGGTGACGCTACGAGAGTGGTGGTCGTTGTAGGTGAGAGATGTGCAGTTGAAGTTCATTTCTTCAATTTTATTATTGAGAGATGTTTTGCTCGTGCAAAGTTTTAGAAAGAATTTAATTTCGATTTCTAAACTGGTTTAGGATAGATATTTAATTTCCTTTGACAATTGCGTAATTAGCAAGAAAGGAAATTTTCTTATCTGTACTGGCACAATGGTAAACAACTTCTATACTATTTCTCCACAACCTAAGCATGAAAATGCGACTTTTTACTTATCTACTGACACAAAGACACGAAAAGTTTTTTTCTCTTGACGAATGATACATATTTGTGGCACTTAAAACTTGATCACATTACCTTAGGAGGATTCAAAAGTTGGTGGAACGTGCCCCTTTGGAGGAACACCAAATAGAGCCATTTCTGACTCGTGAACCCTACTTGAAAGGTAAAATGACCAAGAGACCAAGGTCAAAGAAAATAGAACCAGTAATTTGTTGGATATTATTCATTCCGATATGTGTGGTCCGATGTTGACTCGGGCCAGAGGTGGCGCGTAGTATTTCATCATTTTCATTGGTGATTACTCGAAATATGGATATGTCAATTGATGCACCACAAGTCGGATTCCTTTGAGAAATTTTTAGGAATTTCGGGCACTTATGGATAATTGTCATGGAAAGACAATCAAATATCTTTGTTCTGATCGTGGAGGTAAATAACTCAATGCTGAGTTTTTGAATCACTTATCAGAAGCAGGGATTCAATCTCAATTAACTACACCGAGGACTCCCTAGCAAAATGGTGTACCAGAGACGGAATAAGACGCTTATGGAGATGCCAATATCTATGATGAGTTATGTTGAGTTGCCTACTTCATTTTGGGAATATTCTCTAGATACGATGGTGTACACATTGAACTTGGTGCCATCCAAGTCGATCCATAAGACATCTATCGAGTTTTGGACCGGATGAAAGTCCATTATAAGACATTTCAAGATGTGGGGTTGTCCAACACATGTGTTAGAAAAGGACGCCGATAAATTAGCACCTCGTACTGACTTGTGTCTGTTCGTAGGCTATCCTAGGAAATGAATGGTGGAAATTCTATAGTCATAGTGATCGTAAGATCATGATTAGCACTCATGCACAATTTCTGGAAGAAGACTTTGTGAACAACCACAAGCTTGAGAGTGAGATAGTTCTCGAGGAACTGTGAATCATAGCTTGTCCAAATGCACAAGAATCACAACCACCACTAGCACTTACCCTAATAATTGTACCACCAGTAATGGAGCCTCGTCATAGTGGGAGGGTTGTTCGTCAACCTGATTGATTCATATGATTGGGGGAGTCGTTTTACTCGGTCCCCGGCCTAGATGAATCAGACCCATAAAATTTCGATGAAGTAGTTTAGGAGAAGGACTATCACCTTTAGAAAGAGGATATGTAGTCCGAACTGAAGTCCATGTTATACGAGCTAGTCGACCTGCCCGAAGGCTGTAAAGCTATTGGAAGTAAATGGGTCTTCAAGCGGAAGCGAGGACAAGACGGAAACGTCTTAGTTTTCAAATCTAGACTGGTGGCGAGAGGATACACTCCAAAAGAGGGCATCGATTACGATGAGACCTTTTTGCATGTGGCTATGCTTAAAAATCAATATGTATACTCCTGTTGGTTGCTGCTTATATGGATTGGGAAGTGTGAAAAATGGATGTTAAGACATCTTTCCTTAAGGAAAGTCTTAAGGAAAACATCTGTATGCAACAACCCGAAGGCTATGCAGTTCAAGGAAAGGAAGACATGGTGTGGAAGCTTAAGAAGTCCATCTATGGACTTAAGAAAGTCTCATGGTCAATGAACCTTTATTTTGATCAGGTTATCAAATCCTATGGATTTGATCAGTGCCCTGATAAGAGCAGCGTGTACAAGAAGTGTGTGGGGAAGGCGGTTGTATTTTTGGTGCTATACGTAGATGACATTTTCTTGATAGGAAGTGTCAAGAAGGTGTTATCAGACATGATAGCATACATGTCAAGTCAAGTCGATATGAAGGTGATAGAGTTATTTTAACTCTATATTTATGTTTATTTTCTAGTTTGTTTTGCATTTCTTCACTTAATTTTATAAGGAAGACTTGGTCAAATCATTTTTAGGAGAGGAAGTTAAGCAGCTGACTAAGTCAATACGTGTTACCTGAATTGTCGCAACAACATTCCAGGAATTTTGTAGCAGCACAACTACTTTCCACCTTTCACTCCAAGCATCTCCATTTAGTTCTTCATGATCTTTCTAGAGCCTACAATTAAAGCCCAACAAGCCCTATATATATGAGGATGGTATCTAGAAGATGTAGACCGAACCTGAGCAAAAATGTGAGAGATATATGGAGAAAGGTTCGAGTCTCACGAGTGTTGTACCGTCTATCATGCCAACATTTCGTACAACATCGTCGTTTTGTCTGTGCCGCTTTTGCTTTTGAATCTCACATTCAAAGCTGATATTTTAGTTTGTGCAAATGTATTTTTCGTTTGTTTTGAATATACACATTAGTTTAGTAAAGAGTATTGTTGAGAGCTGAGGGATCCGTTCTGTAAACAATATTCATTTAGTATTTTTGGCCATACGGCTCGTGCAGATTATACATTATAATTCACGCAAATATTTACATCTTCGGTGTTTTTCTTTTTATATTTTCGCTGCTATTTTTATTCAAGAGTTGATACTGTTGTGTTGGTTGTTTGTACAACACAAGCTCTTGTTGTCGGAGTTGTTGTTACAACACATGTACAGTGGTTGAGGTACACTAACAAGTGGTATCAGAGCAATCACTAGACATACTGAGTGTGATCCGGGCGAGTACCTCAACATGTGTTTCAAGATGGAGCCAACAGGACAACTGATGTTGAATAAGAGTTGACACCCAATGATACTTTTCTTCCCAAAAAGGGGGAGATATAGAGATACCAACCAAGTAGGGGGAGAAATGTTGTTTGTGTGTTGTCTGTTATCTAAACAAGGGGAGAAACGCCATATGCAGGGAATGTCAAAGTGATAAGGAGAAGTTTTACTAAGGGGGAGTGTGATACTCTCGATTGTTGAGCCGACATAGAGGTTTTGTGAAGAAAGGCAAAAAGGGGGAGATTTATAGAGTTATTTTAACTCTATATTTATGTTTATTTTCTAGTTTGTTTTGCATTTCTTCACTTAATTTTATAGGGAAGACTTGGTCAAATCATTTTTAAGAGAGGAAGTTAAGGAGCCGACCAAGTCAATACGTGCTACCTGAATTGTCGCAACAGCATTCCAGGAATTTTGCAGCAGCACAACTACTTTCCACATTTCACTCCAAGCATCTCCATTTACTTCTCCATGATCTTTCTAGAGCCCACAATTAAAGCCCAACGAGCCCTATATATATGAGGATGGTATCTGGAAGATGTAGACCGAACCTGAGCAAAAATGTGAGAGATATATCGAGAAATGTTTGAGTCTCGCGAGTGTTGTACCGCCTGTCATGCCAACATTTCGTACAACATCGTCGTTTTGTCTATGCAGCTTTTGCTTTTGAATCTCACATTCAAAGCTGATATTTTAGTTTGTGCAAGTGTATTTTTCATTTGTTTTGATTATACACTGTAGTTTAGTAAAGAGTATTGTTGAGAGCTGAGGGATCCGTTCTGTAAACAATATTCATTTAGTATTTTTGGCCATACGGCTCGTGCAGATTGTACATTATAATTCGCGCAAAAATTTATATCTTCGGTGTTTTTCTTTTTATATTTTCGCTGCTATTTTTATTCAGGAGTTGATATTGTTGTGTTGGTTGTTTGTAAAACACAAGCTCTTGTTGTCGGAGTTGTTGTTACAACACATGTACAGTGGTTGAGGTACACTAACAGTAGGAAATGTGAGAAGTAGGACACATTCTCGGAATCAAGGTCATATGTGAACGCAAGACGAGAATGTTAAGGTTATATTATAAATCTTATATAGAGACGGTACTTAGACGCTTTAACATGTATTACTCCAAGAGGAGTTTCTCATGGAGTTACCCTTTATCGGGACATGTGTCCTAAGACACCTGAGGAGATAAAGGAGATGAGACAGATACCATATGCTTCGGCAGTCGGTAGTCTCATGTATGCTATGATGTGTACTAGACCAGATATCTATTTTGTCGTAGGCATAGTAGCACGATATCAATCTAACCCATGAAATTACCATTGAGACGGCCGTAAATAATATAATCAAGTATCTTAAATGGACTAAGAAGTATTGTTTGATTTACTATTCAGTCATCCATTGTCCTTTGGGTTATACAGACTCTGATTTTCAGACAGGTCGAGATTCGAGGAAATCTACCTCCGGTTATGTGTTTACTTTGGAACACGAAGCCATGACATGGAGGAGTGTGAAGCATAAATGTATCGCATATTTCACCATGGAAGCCGAATATGTGGCTGTGTCATAGGCTGCAAAGGAAGCGGTTTGGCTCATGAGCTTCTTGAAAGACCTAGATGTGATTCCGAGTATGCCTTTGAGTATCACGGTTTATTGTGATAACATAGGTGTAGTGTCAAACTCAAAGGAACCACGGGCACACATGGAAAGTAAACATGTTGAGAAGAAGTACCATATCATTCGTGATATTTTGCGGGAGGGAGACATTTTGGTCACTAAGATCGCATCCAATGACAACTTGACTGATCCATTCACTAAGAACCTAAACGAGAAGACGTTTGAGAGACACGTAGTGGAACTTCTTTGATGATAAGTGGGAGAATTGTTGATGTCATACGACAAAAATTGTAACTCTAAAGCATGTTTGAGTATAAGTGAGAGATTGTTAGGATTTGTATACATCAAAGCATGTTTTACGCTTGAACGCTGTAACAGACTTGTTTTTCATTTCCGTTTAATGAGAATAAATGTTTCTATCATTGGTGTGTGATTTATTTTCATTGATTATTAAATTGCAAACAAGTCCTTTTTCTACAATTGTAGATTGTAAGGTGGATCCATAAACACGGAAGGTAACATAGTCGGCTCCTTTGTAGAATAAAGTTCACAGGCTAGACAGACTTGGATGGTTTAGTCGGTAAAGGTTGCGGTATCATTCGATGCGAGAGCTAACCTTAGCTAGCAAAATGATATCAGTGTGTATACGCTGTCAAACATGCTTGCTATATATATATATAAGATCTTCGTGTTGGTTCTTAGAACGAGGTCTTGGAAATGATTTATTTCTTACTTTATGACGATGACATTATTATACGCGGCTGATTATGCACTGCTTTGATTCATTTGCACTTGCGGTTCTTCATAATTCTATACAGTAATATTTTGAGTAGTGGTAATTGGTTTATTGAGTAGTTCTTGATTGTTGTCGCATAAAATCGCATCTCGGTAAACTGCAAGTTGATTAAATCACCGTGAGGTGTTCAGAAAGATTTATCATATAAGAAATCCAACCGTTTGGAATTTATTCCATATATAATAGTTAAAAGTCTGAACCAGATCACTTAAGAATAAGCAGATTAATTAATTTTGAGTTGTCAACGAACTCAATTAATTAATGAATTTAAGAATCTTAAACGCATGAAATAATTAATGATAAAAGGAGGGTTACATCTGTAATTTGACTGGGCGCCGAATAGTTCAATATTTATCTTAAAGTAAATTCGATTAAATATTAATATAAGATTTATATCTTATTATATATTCTAGAGTAATTAATTGAGTAAAATTAACTTAGTAAATTAATTAAGTTAAAATTTGACCGGGTCAATTAATTGGATAAAATTGACTTATTTTTAATTAATTAATCAAATTTAGGATTTGACTGGGTCAATTAATTTGATAAAAAAAAATATTAGAGATAAGGTTGGATTTGGTCTTATATTGGAAAGTCCAAGCCCATTACCTTTTGAAACTCTGACCTAACCCTAATTACATCTATAAATAAGAGAGGAAAGGGAAATAGGTGTGTACTTCATATGTTTTCTCTACAGAAAAACACATTTCACCCTTGAAGATGTAAGAAGCCTATCTCAGTATTTTATATTGTGTTTTTCAAAAATAGTGCAGTATTCCACACTGCTATTTTTTTATTTCTCTTCTTTTGATAAATCTCGATTGATTATTGCCCACATGATAGTCGCAATGTAGGTGAGGGAAATAGGCAGAAGTTTCATCGGTCAAATTCGTTACACTACTCAGAGCGGATTGTTGTTCATTGCTCATAATTCAAATCGTCTCTCCACAAGCGGTGGATTAGCGTAAGAGAGAGTATTAAATTTATTCCGCAAATTTAATTTTTACTATATGCGGTATTTGCGTATTAGAATTGCATGTTTTGTTTAAATTATTACACCTGTAGATCATGCAAATCGCGAGCCCCTTATCCGGGTTCTTCAGTTTCGACATCATAAAAAAGGGAGAAATTGTTAGAAAACTTTGAAATTAATTTTGATGTTGTTCATCGAAACACAAACTTAGATTTACCGAGTATTTCATTTACATATTGTTGCACAGATCGTAGATACGACATGTTTGGTTTATCTAAAATGTAAAGGTTAAAAGATCTAATTAACAATTTTTCATATAGAGATCAATTTAGTCTAGAACTAGTTTATTTTCTAAGTATTAAAAAAAGAGAGATCAACATGTAAAACACAAATCAAGCATACGATCTATGCTATAAGGATCTGCATGTACCTTAAACTAGTTTCAATGAAGAGACGGATACATATCAAGAATATGATTTATAAGGACACAAATCAAGAATATGATTTTTAAGGACACAGATCAAGTGGAACGATCTGTGTGCCAAGGTCTTAAAATGATGTGTGCTAATGCAAGAGAAACTCTTGATCTGCCTAAATAGATCATGATTCTATCTTTTTTGAGGTGCCACGTCAGCGTCATGCTCACATTGTAAGGGTTTGTATACATCAAAGCATGTTTTATTCTTAAACGATGTATCAGACTTGTTTTCAATTTCATTTTAATGAGAATAAATGTTTCTATCATTGGTTTGTTATTTTTTATTATTATTATATATATTGAATTGCAAACAAGTCAATTTACTACAATTATAGACTGTGTAGTGGATCGATGATCACAGAAGGTAACATAGTCGGATCCATTGTAGCATAAAGTCACAGTTGTTTTATACGTTTTTGGTATCGTTTCCATTGTGTTTATGTTCTCATAATGCTTATATTTGTCGTTTCAAGTTGATGTTTTGGTTCTCTTTAAGCTACATTGTAGGTAATAATCAACAAAATGGAGTTACAAGGCTCGAGAAGAGAAACGAGGACGAAACGGGTACAAAAAGAAGAAGAATTCGCACCCAGGCAGAACGCAGGGGTAATGATCACTACCCCCTAGTGATCACTAGGGTACCCAGACAGAACTTGGGGGTAGTGATCACTACCCCCTAGTGATCACTAGGGTACCCAGGCAGAACTTGGGGGTAGCGACCGCTACCCCTTGGGAGATCACTATGGACAGAACGTAGGGGTAGCGAGCGCTACCCCCTAGCGCCCGATACCCCTTCTCAGCGTATTCAAGACAGAACATGGGGGTAGCGACTGCTACCCCCTAGAGCTCGCTACCTTGGCGGATTTTCCTTTTTTCTATGTAAACCTCCACGCGCGATTTCAGACGAAACGACTTCCTTCACAATTTCTTTTATTTTTCTAGGGTTTAGACCACGAGAGAAAACACCATAGTTAGATTTTTCATTCCATTATTTGTCTTTCCAATTTCGTTGTGGATTCGTTCGTGATTCAAACCCGGAGTACTTTAATGCATTATTTACCTTTTCAATTCGTGAGTTCTTTTACTACTTTCTTTATTGCTTTATGATCTCTTTTCTTCTTGTTCTTTTCTTGATTAATTCACAATTCGTTAATCCAAACCTTTGGATCATGTTAATTAATCAATTCAAGGCATGTTTAAATTCAGTTTCTTTAATTCTTCGTTCTTAGATTTAGGATTTAATTGCTTTATTAATTTTCACCTAGGTAATTCGTATTTTAAATTCTTTAATTTAATTCGCCTAGATAGATTAATTAGATTAGTTAAAAATCAAAACCCCTTCTTTTTAATTATTTTTTGTTCTGCAACATAGATAAAGCCCTGCTTAGCCTTCCTTGAGAATACGACTTAGGGTCAACTTATTAATCTATAACGAACTCGTTCTCTTGCGAGCAATTTAATAAAATAAGTTGGAAGTATATCGGCTGGAAATATTCCTCGTGCCCATTACTGAGTCCCTTTATCGGACAGTGGGTCTGGTCTAAACAACACCACGTACTGAAGGTTTAAAATAAGTTGAAACAACAGTCTAGACAGACTTGGACAGTCTAGTCGGTAAAGGCTGCAATATCATTTGATGTGAGAGCTGACCATAGCCCGCAGAATGATATGGGTATGTATAAGCTGGTACACATGTTTTGCATATACATGAGTTGGGTGGTAGTGATTGACTTAGCTAGAAGTTCTCGACTGTCAGTCGTACAGAATCGCGTCTCGATTAACACGAGTTGATTAAATCCGCGTGAGGCGTTCAGAAAGATTTATTACATAAGAAATATGGTCGGTTAGAATTTATTTTGTGTGTAATAATTAAGGTCTGAACCGGATCACTCACGAATAAATATATTAATTAATTGTGAGTTGTCAACAAACTCAATTAAATTAATGGATTTAGTAAATCTTAAACGCGGGAAATAATTAATGACAAGAGGGTTTCATCTGTAATTTGAATGGATCAAGATGAGTTCAATATTTATCCTATAGTGAAATCGATAAATATTTATAGTGGAATTTCACTTTATTGTATTTCCATAGAGTAATTAATTGGAATTAATTAATTTAAGTCTTAGTTGGATCAAACAATTAATTAAATTTAATTGGGGCCAAAAGAGACTTGAAAATTAATTTAATTATGTTATTGGATTTGCCCAAGTCAAAATTAATTTTAAATTATTCAAATTTGAATTTGAATAATAGATTGAACTGCAGAGAGATGAAAGTGAAAATTTAAATTCTATTATTGGGATCTTATCCATTCACTTTAGAAACTCTAACATAGCCCAAAATATTCATAAAAGGGATACATTATGGCCGAAAATTCCATCCCCCTAAACTAGGAATTTTCGGCCACTTCATAGAGAATTAAGTCTCTATTTTTTTATAATTGTGCAGTATTCAAACGCTCAAATTTTTGTTCTTGTTTCTCCTAAAATACTTGATAGATTCGCTCACACGATATTCAAGTAGTAGATCGGGAATAGATTAGAAGTTTCCGAGATATGATCGAAGGAGATCAAGTGAAGATTCCATCTGAGTGGATTGTTGTTCGTGGCTAATTGCGTAGGAGAAAGTATAATTTAATTAATTCAGTAATTATATTCTCCTATGTATTAAATGCGTAAGAATTAATTATTTATATTATTTATTAAACTTAAGGATCATACGTATTTATGTGTAACGCCCCAGATTTTTTTTAAAACTATATATATACATTATATTTAATATTATGGATTTTGAGTTATTATTTTTCCAATTTAAAATTTGAAAGCATATGGTTGTTATATTTTTAAGGGATGTTATATATTATTTTATTATGATTTAATTCAAATCCTAGTTACCCCACTCCTATATATATCTCTCAAACTTTTATTTTTCTCCCACCACTTAAATCCACCGTTCCTCTTCTATTCCAATTCCCAAATTTTCTACAGTAGAGAAAGAAAAGTGATTTCATCCCTTAATATAAGGTATTTCAATTATTTTAATTATAACTATATATGTGTGACTATATATATATATATAGGTGGGTGTGTGAATGCGTATTACATAGTAATTATATGTGTGTTGTGTGCGTCTGTATGTATATATATATATATGTATGTATTGTGTGTGTTGTGTGTATACAGTATATAATTATATATATGCATGCCTATTATATATATGTGTGTGGTGCGTTATATATGTATTAAAGTATATAAGTATGCGTGTGTTGTGTATTTATATGTATAGATTATTGAATTAGATCTCATTTTTTATTCTAGGTTTGATTATGTGATTTGTTGATTGTTATCGTCTGGATATATTGGCTATCTTAATTGAAGTACTTTATCAGGTGAGGGATGTTCTTACGATTAAATGTAATTGCTAATATTTTTACTTGTATACGCGACTGTTATGTTGAAATGCCAACCTACGTGATATATTAAAAGTCTTGCGCAAGCGTACGAATGTCAGGGATTCAGTAAAGGATCCGAAATCCGAAAGGGTTCTTGGGGTAAAAGCCCACCGTGCATATACATTATACGAGGCCAGGGATTCAGTAAAGGATCCGGGATCCGAAAGGGTTCTTGGGGTAAAAGCCCACCGTGCGAATACATTCTACGGGCATTTACATGATATGTTTATGTATCGTTTAAATATTAGTTGTTACGTGTTCCTCACTGAGTATGTGGATATACTCACCCCTCTATTACATTATACTTTTTAGGTTAAGGAGTCAGGCAGTGGCGCGGTGGTGGTAGCATGACATAGTTTTGATTTCAAGTTTTATTATTCCGTTTAAAGATATTTATTAATGATGTTTTGATCTGAGAAAAATGTCCCGTTATTTACTCAAATGTTATTTTTAAAGGCTTCCGCGCTACAGTTATTTCAAATATTTTGTTCACGAGATTTCAAAGGTTATTTCTACGCTTGAGGAAAATAGTATTTTTATTGAAGAAAATTACGGGACGTTACATTATGAGCCCCTCGTACAAGTTCTATTATACATACCATATATTACAAATCAATTTTGAATCTGCGAAAGCGCCACCATATATCACTTAGATCTACCGCCGATTTTTCAATAAGTTGCGTGTAATCTCCTATCCTACAAAATAAAGTGGGCATTTCTTGATTTATCTACAACCGTAAGTCTATACATGTGTTTTTAGTTTGTCATAAAAACTTTTATTGATCATATAGTTAAAATTACCTTAATCTCCTAGAAATTCGAGAAGCTTGACACTTCTTACAGAAAACTATATTTCCTTTTTTAAATATTGTCAAAAAATCTTTCATGTATTCAAAACATTTCATCCTAAACATAAAATTCAATAACTAATAAATTATATTATATTATAAATTTTAAATATATATGTTGGTCCCGAAGAGAATTCTGGTATATGGAGAGGGGGTAGAAAATTCACCAGTACAAAATTTTCGAAGTTTGTATCAAGATCAATGAACTATGAGAATCAGTCCAAAGTTTTATAAACGGAATATGGTGGACAAAATACACCATCTTTTTGAAAAACTTTGCTTTCAAAATATGCAATGCACGGTAACAAACAGTAAATTAGTAAATGTGTGGTTCGAAGGTAAAAGCTCATACGTTCACAGTCTCGATATGACTTGAGGGTTTCTAATAAATTTGAGAGTGTGTGAGTAACGTGAGATGTATTACAATCAGATCGCTCACTATACTAGAGATACTAATTACTCAAGTGTCCTGAAAAACGTGAGGTGTAATTCAGCATTCCTCGAAGGAATAATACGATGCATTGATGTGTGAGACCATTACATCAATTTTGATAGACTTTTCAATCCAAAAAAATGTGTAAGAAAATAACTTAATAAATAAGTTACATTCGACAGCAATTTACTTTTTCAAATTTAATATATTATAATTAAATAATACATCTTTATATAGAAATATCTATATTAAAGTAGTAAACATCTATTGCCACTATATTACTAAACATAATTTGAAATTTACCATGCATTAATATTAAAAATAGAAATATAGTGGTTAGAGAGGCATGCAAATCTATATCATATCCATAAAGTACGATTACATTCATCTTGTGAATCAATTATTAATTACAAATCTAGAAATTGTCATTCAAAATAAATAAAAAGACAGATTGAGAAAGATGCGTAGCTTACACTGGTTCCTAACTATATAGCAGGGAGTTTTTGGTATATTCATATACATTTTTATCAAATATCTATACATTTATTATGATTTGAATCTTATATAGTACTTTAAAATCTCTCCATTTCAATTTATTTAAATTCTTAAATTTTTTGAATTAAAAAAATCATATTAATTATATATATTCTTATTTCCATATATGCATATAATATTTATGATATATATATTCTTATTCTTATATGTATTATATATTATGTTATGCCATATTCATCAATAAAAGATATATTCCATAAATTAATTAAAGATTAAATATATATATATATAAACTAAATAAAATAAGTAAAATTATAGTGTTTATTTTCTTACAAATCGAAGAAGACACAAAATTGAAATCTTATTCAATATCCAATAAAATTTGTTCTATGAATTTTAATTGTCAAGATATTAAACTATAATATTCATTTATAATATTTAGGTAGAATTGTTTTTGATATACAAATAGTTGATGATTATTTAATTGTCTTATTAGCCGGACAATGAATATGTATTTTTTTAGTATATAAAATAAAAAATTAATAATTATATATTTTTATTAAAAATAATAATGTATAGATACAGATGTATATAATTTTTTTATTTATATATAATATATTATTTAATATTTAAGTATTATTTACATGAATGTAAAAGAATATATTTAATGATATATTATTTCAATGCGTATATTTCGATACCTAATTAAAAATTCGATCAAATTGATGATTTTGATTGCAAATTCATGTATATCATTGTTAAGGAGTGAAATTAAAGTTCATTTTTTATATAATAAGCTACTCATTAATTTAAAATATATCATGACAACGTAACTCGATAAGTTGGTAATATACATATTCAAATAATTAATTTTATTTGAATAAATACGAGTTATAGATGATAACATACGATTTAGGACTAGGGGTGAGAATCGGGACGAAATTGGGTACCCGTCTCGGAGTCTCAATCTAAAAGATAAAATCAATTTATATATGGTCCTTGTCCCGTTCCGGACTTCGAAACTCTCGAGACCCGAAATTGAATTATTTTTTGTCCGCTCTAAAAAAACTCAATTTATATATGGTCCCCCTATCCTGTTCCGGCCTACGAAACTCCCGAGACCTGAAATTGAATTTTTTTGTCTCAATCTAAAAAATAATCAATTTATATAAAATTGGTTAATATAATTTGAGTTTTTTTTCATATGAGATTGAATATACACGAGTAATCAAGGATAGAGAAGACTACGTTTTTCATCGACTTCAAGATAAATATGCATAAATAAATTTTAAAATAATTTGGATATTTTGTATAAATATTCAAATATATATTTTATTTCGGAATACTATATATTTATAATAATTATTTTATAATATTTGAATTCATAACACGTTCTAAACGGAATTGAGACATAAATGAGTAGTTTATGAGATGTAAATGAGATAATCATTTTTAATAAACTTTAAGATAAATACGAATATATAAAATTAAAACAAGTTCGAAAAAATAATAAATTCTAAGTACTAGGCTACTAATAGATGAGTATATGTGGATTATGTATATACGACTGACACAAGTATAATAATTAAACAAATATTATTATATTAGTTTGATTATAAACATATAGTTTTTTATGAGATCATGTTGTAATATTATTTTTAGGACAAACGCAGAGTAGAGGTGAGAATCATGATGGGATCGGGAGTCCCGGTCCGGTCTCGTTCCCGAAAACATCAAATTTTTGGTTCCGATTGGGATTCTAGAATTTCCATATTCCAAAATTAAAAAATTTTAAGCCGTGGTCCCAATCCGGAAAAATATGTCCCGAATTGTCCAAAAATCCCAAAAGGGACCAAATTTTCCGAATTTAAAAATTAATTTAAGAAAATCGTGAGGCCCAATCAGGACTTAGGGTCCTTGTTGGGAACCCCACGATTTTATTTATGTTTTAATGATGTTTCTCGAAACCACACTTAATCATTTCAATTTATATAAAATCAAGTGATCAATATCATCTGTTATGGAAAAACTTAAATATAAAAGGAGCATATTGTCTATTTTACAATCTGTATTATTCTTATAATGTTTTCCTGGACATATTGATTATTAAAATTGAAAAGTATCTTTTATTTGTATAGACAGCTAGTTCATATTAAGAACAGATCGTTTTCTTCTAAGATAAATGACGATCTGTCCTTAATACTTTGCAGTTCATTGTTCATTTTGTCTTGTCGTGGTTTTATAGTATACTTCTCTTGAATAGATTTTTTTTTAACAGATCGTAAATGTAAAAAGAACAGATGGTTAGTAAAACCATATGCCTATAGGTCAAGCTGGTTCATAAGGTGAACTACTTCCAAAACCATCTCAAAGAGGACAAATCTTAAAGAGCAGATGGATTCAACCATCCCAGCAGCCCGCTGTCACATATCAGATCGCTCTATCAAAAAAGATATGTCCTTATCTTTTGTGGCTACTATCAAGAGATTTTCTGTGAATAAAACAAAGAATGTAATTGAGTATCAAACCAATTAAACATAAGAAGCAGCTCAACTAACAGATCGTAGGAAACAATCTATTAAATCAAAGAGAAAGCTAGCTGCTCCTCACCTCAACTATGGTGGACTCCCGACATACCTACATTTGTCATAAGTCAACCACTTAGTGAGCCATCACATCTAAGAGCATATTTTGAGGAATGAAGTACGAGAATATCAAAATGGAGCTACGGTAAATCATTCCAAGTATGACAAAACACTGAGAAATCGCGTGAAAGTTGGAACTAGACGCATTATGGGCGGCGCGTGTAACATCAACATTGTCATGCATTTAATGGAGCCATTAATGCAACGAAGAAGGAAAATTCTCTCTCTAACGGATAGTTCCAGTCATGGTTCTATATATACCACCTTCACTTCTAGAATTGAGTACGAGAATTCAAGCTATCAAATCTGCCATTACTTTGCTCAAATTTCTTCAAGCATTCAAAAACACTTCATCACAAATCTAGAATTCTCTCAAGTGTTCATCGTGTTTGAAGAAAGTTTTTTCTGGAAATTTGTTTTACAAAACCAAATTAGGATCTTGTATTGATCCAGTTGTAACCTAAATAGTAGTTCTTGTTAAGCCTAAAGTGTGTACTCTAGGTTCTCGCAAATTATACGAGGTCGATTGCACGTGGCAAGCTAACCCCGGGTGGATCTCGATGGAAAGCTTAACAGGGCTTTCTAATTCAAGTGCTACAGAATAAACAATAAGTCCTAACATTCTAACCAAATAGCATATATATGATTAACTAAGCTAACTAATCAACAACAGTTTAATTAATGGAAATCCGAAATTAAGGCTCTAGGAGCTGAACCTTTGTTTCGATCATCATATGAAATTATTAACACACACATTCACATGCTTATCTAGAATTCTTAAGAGCTACTTAATCTCTAGCTTACGCCTTTGATAATTAGATTGTGACTATGACTTCCGTATTAAGCCACACAATTAAGAATTCAAGTTAAACAAGCAAACACTCGATTAATATGCTTCCAATTATAATCGAAGTTGATTGGACCTTGATCTAACACAAGGATCTTCTATCGATCTCACCCTATGTCTAACGAATTGCAATGGTGATCAATCGACACAATTTAATAAGCATGAATCCAAACAACGAGGATGAAGTAATAATAGCATAAACGATCGAATAAGAAGTTCAAAAACTAGTGGAGATTGACTACTCAACCTAATATATAATCATAAATAAGAACTCAAAACAAGAACTTACTAATGATTACACTAGGGAATCGAGCAATCAATCTCCACCTTAATCCGTCTTTCCAAGGTTGAATACAAGTAAAAGCGCTAAAACAAGAGTTCTAAGATTGTAGAGTCGAGTTGTATATGAGAGATATGAGTGGTATCCTTCAAATAGTCTGTAATAACCTTTAAAAACTCGTCAGAAACCGCCACCCAGCGAACGCTGAGAAGCCAGCGGTCGCAGGCTATCCTTCTCTGAATTTCTGAAACTCTGCACCCCAGCGACCGCTGGCCTGTGCTAAATACGAAATTTTAGAAAATTTGAAATTAAAGCTCGTCTCGATAGGAATCTGTAGCCGCAAACGGATCCAAATTCGGAGTTGTAATGAAGGAGAACAAGCCAAAATAAAATTGTTGCGCAAAACGCAACAATTTTGTGTATGGCCATGCTCTCGCGTTCTTTCTCCTCTCGTCTTTTGCCCGTAATGTCACGCCCGCTTTCTATTAATTCTAGTAAAGTCGGGAACATGACCAATGAAAGGAATAAACGACGAGAGAAAGACAATAAATATTCCCTTCATAACATAAGCAAGGACTTATCCCGTAAATCGGGAAGTCAGAGTCATAAGCTCGATACATTACTCAACAAAATTTAGAGTTTAAAATTCGGTTCTATTACATAAAGGTCTAGCAACGGAATATTTAGGATCGCGTAATAAAATCCTACGTGTATGAAGACACGTAGAACCCCCAAGAGTCAGCTACTAGGAGTCCGACAAAAAGCACGATATAGCACCCACGTCTTCTTCATTCTTAACCTGCACGTTTAGAAATACATGCAGGGCTGAGTACAAATTGTACTCAGTACACACGTGCCAAAATCGCACACGTACATATATAACTATCAAGCCATTTCAAGTGAATCATAGGGATTTTGTTTCTAAAGCACCTATGTTCACAAAGCATTTCTTTTAGAAAGTTCTAGCTTGACTGCAGTCCTAGTTCTTTGTAATCAACCATATCTGAACGTTTATTGTGTCGGGGAAGTGGCCACTTCCCACAGACACTTGACCGGTCAACCTTGCGCTGACTCACATTCCATGGTGTACACTAGTTCGAGTGGAGCCGCTAACCCACTGGAACCCGAATTCGATTATAATATAACAAATAGGCATCATACATAAATTGAAAACATTTATGGCAAGACAGTGCTTTGAAAATATCTCGTTTCATTTCTGAAGACATGCACACATATTTTTATAGAGTGAGAAAAGCCTACTTGGATAGCCTCGATTTGTGTTGGCCTCGATCTCGATGTGTGGATCCAACCTCTTGTCAAAACCTTTAAAAATTTCTCAAGTGAGATACAATACTCTAGTGTAACTAATATTTTCTAAGTGCAAGGAACATTATCCTTTAGTGTATTGGAGAATCATTCTCAGATCTTTACTCGACTATTATTCAAATATCGAATTTTGTCTAGAGACGTTGATTTCTCAAATCAACCATGTTTTCTAAAATTTTATATTTCATTTATTACATATAAGTAATAATTATTGAATAAATAATTAAATAAATCTCTAATTGAATATTTTGATTCTTAAGTCAAAATATTTATAAAAACCTTTGGAGTAACTTAATTAATATATCTTAAGTATGATTTTTAATTTAAATCAATTATTAAGATTAAATTCTAGTTAAATAATTATGAATTAATTCTCTAAATTAATTAATACTCTTATTCTTGAACTTAGTCCAAATAAATGGATTCTTGAACCAATAGAGTTATTAATAGCCCACTTGATACTATAAATTAGCCCATGTTTTAACTAATTTTCGGCCCAATCATATATAAGTTAATTAAGTCATTCTTATTAATCCTCTTAGCCCATAAATACTTAATGAAGTAGCCCACATATTAAATTAAATTAGCCCAAATTCTAAATCTTATTTTGGGCCCGATAGGATTAAATCATTTGCCCAGTTATAAATTTATCAGCCCAACTTTTACCCCAACCAGGCCCATGTTACTACTAATTCCTGGACCTTTATTACTATTACTCAGCCCAGTTAAAATTAAATCCATTGGCCCAGTATTATGTCCGATCCATCCCATTACCCGGCCCGTAACCCGGGTCCAGTTTCTAGAGACTTCTAATGACTTAACCTAGACTAAACCAATTCAACTCCATTCTTTCCCAAACACACTGCGCCATTCACCTCCTTCTCTCCTTCTCTCTGCTCTCACTCTGAAATCATCGCCACTCCCACCCCTTCTCTCACGTGGCTCTACAGTTTTTTTCCTCTCCTCCGATCGCGCAGCTCCGCGTCGCCTCCCCTGCAGCAGCGCATTCGAGTGCTCGGCGCTCTTCATTTCCCACGGCGCTCGACGACTCTCTCCCGGCGTCGTGCAACCAGAAGCAGAGCAGCCCCCCGGTGGATTCTTCTGTGACTGATCCGGGTAGGGCCTTCCTCCACCGGAGTTCCTCGATGCTGCCTCGCCATCTCTCCAGTCTCTACTCCGTGACTGCGCACTCGACGGAGGCTAGACCCTCTCCCAATCGTCCTTCCCCACTTCAAGATAGTTCATCCTCGGCACGAACAGCAGTGGGGTAGTCCAAGGTCACCTCGGGTTATCTCCCTCTCAGTGTAAACAGAAGTGGAGCGACCTCCGTCGCCCGGCGCCATCACGTCGCCGCCACTGCCGTTTCGAGATAATCTCTCCCTCGTTCTTTTAAATTCTTTTTATTACATCTCATTACCTTCCTCCTACTTTTGATTAATTATTGTGACAACTTCAAGTTCTAATATTTCTATTGTTGATAGTTTCTTATTCTGATTTTTGAATTAAATGAGTCTTTAGAGAAATCTACGTATGCAGATTGGTTTCGAGGATATACGGAGCTGTTTCGGGCTTGGTTCGGAGTTGGTTCGGGGTGTCCGGAGCTATCCGGATTGATTCGGAGCCATTCGAGGTGATTCGGGACCTGTTCGAGCCATCCGAAATTGTTTGGGGCCTGCTCGAAGCCGTTCGGGGCCTGCTCGAGGCCATCCGAAGCTGCTCGGGGCTTTCCGGGACTGTCCGAAGCCGTTCGGGGCCTGCTCGAGGCCATCCGAAGCTGTTCGGAGCTATCTGGAACTGAAGCGGCTGTGTATTGAACTTCAATACACTAGCTAAGTCCTACTTCTTCCCTTATCTTTATGTCTATGCTTCCTTTTATGATTTGGTGGATTTTAGCTTGATTTAAGTGGTACTGAACATAGTATAGCATTAATAATTGTAGTTCAAACTGAGAAGGGTTGTTGGATGGAAATTACAATTTCTAAAGCATGCTAAGTTCATATTCATTGTTAACATACTATAGTGTAAAATCTACATTCATAACATGGTAGTAAAAGAAGTAGCTAAGGGTAGTAAATGCTATGCTATAGGTAGAACCGTTTACCTTAAGAATTGCTATTACTTCTCTTCTCCCGGTTTTTCTTTAAGTCTCCAATTCGGCAGCACTTTGGTATGGATTTAGTGAGTTGTAATTAACTGTGAAGAGTTTACTCTTTATATAGAGGATTGAATCTCTATTCTCTATTTACTTTCTGCACTTACTTAATCTATTAGACTTGCAGGGCATGGGGTGTTTGATTTTTTTGGTTGATTAATTGAAGCTTGATGCGCCACTGATGCGGCTACAACTAGAAGGGAGTAGGCTGTGCAGTAGCCTTATTTTCCTTCTGTAATTTACACGTTAATGGCCTTCTTTCCTATTGTATAAAATTTCCTCCATCATTAGATTTGTACTGTAACAAAATCTGACCCATTTGCTATATCTATTTGACAAATCTTTTATTATTATTTGTCCTCCATATGGCTTACATACTGAGATGAAATTTCTACATGTTTACATATATATATATATATATAGAGGGTACCTAAACTCATTTTTCCCATTTACGTAAGTTGGGGTTGGATTTATTTTTACCATTCATACTTCTCATATTAATAAAAGAAGTATTTGTACTAATTATAATGCTAATAATGGCACTAATCATAATAGGCATTAATCACCCTCAATGAACATCCTCGTAAATGCCATGGGTCTTACTAATCATCACTATAAATGCTTGTATAGTAAATGTAATCAGATTAAGTGATGACATTAACTATTTAATTACCACTAGTGGTTGTTATTCTCTAACTATTATTAAAACTTGGTCTCGTAAATTGAATCCAAGTACAAAAAATTCGAGAAATTTTAGAGCTCAGCAAATTTATTTAGGATTAAAAGACGGGGTATTACATTCTTCTAAGATAAATAACGATCTGTCATTAATACTTTGCAGCTCGTTGTTCATTTTATCTTGTCGTGGTTTTATATTATACTTCTCTTGAATAGATTTTTTTAACAGATCATAAATGTAAAAAGAACAGATGGTTAGTAAAACCATCTGTCTTATAGGTCTAGCTGTTTTATAAGGTGAACTACTTCCAAGACCATCTCGAAGAGGACAAATCTTAAAGAGCAAATGGATTCAACCATCCCAGCAGCCCGCTGTCAGATATCAGATCGCTCTATCAAAAACGATATGTCCTTATCTTTTGTTGCTACTATCAAGAGATTGTCTGTGGATAAAACAAAGAAAGTAATTGGGTATCAAACCAATTAAACATAAGAAGCAGCTCAACTAACAAATCGTAGGAAACGATCTGTTAAATCAAAAACAAAGCTAGTTGTTCCTCACCTCAACTATGGTGGACTGCCGACATACCTACATTTGTCATAAGTCAACCACTTAGTGAGCCATCACATCTAAGAGCATATTTTGAGGAATGAAGTACGAGAATATCAAAATGGAGCTACGGTAAATCATTCCAAGTATGACAAAACACTGGGAAATCGCGTCAAAATTGGAACAAGACGCATTACGGGCGGCGCATGTAACATCAACACTGTCATGCATTTAATGGAGCCATTAATGCAACGAAGAAGGAAAATTCTCTCTCTAACGGATAGTTCCAGTCATGGTTCTATATATACCACCTTCACTTCTAGAATTGAGTACGAGAATTCAAGCTATCAAATCTGCCATTACTCTGCTCATCATAACCGCGAGTTTATCATAAACAATTTTATATAATTAACGATTTTTATTATACACATTTAATATATGAGAATATTCAATATATGTCTAACAATGAATAGTAATAATTAAAATGATAAAAGGTAGTTTTATAAAATATTTAATCATTATAATTTATTTCAAATCTATATAAATATCAATAAGTAGATTTATTGGGAAAATAAAATGGAACTATTTAATTGGATGGATGAAATATTAAAAAATACAACTATTTTAGTCTATCAACAAGATAATCCTTTATTTTATATGAATTTTTTTTACAATAATCCTATATATGTTAATGCAAGGGTTAATAGGTAAGATTATTCACTTTCATAAAAGAAAGATAATAATACTTACTTGAAAATAAAAAATAAAAAATGTTCGCATTACATGATAACATGAAGAATTTTTTTATGTGCTCATATAATTCAAATTGTTTTGTAAAATGAAATACATGAACATTTTATCAATTTTCTCGTGTACTCATGTAGCTAGGTATTTTTATATTTTATTTTTAGTGTATATTTTTGATCTTTTATTTATTAAAATGTGTAATCTAACTTTTACCCTCTTAATGCAAATACTCTTTCTAAAAGATAAATTTATTTGGGTCTACCAACAAGATGAGTTTTCATATATATATATATATATATGCCTTGTCAAAATAAAATATTGAACAAGATGATCTCACCAAGGGAATGATGTTTATAGCATTTATTTTCAATTATTTGTTAATTTTGTTATAAACAATTATATTATGTGTGGACATTACTTATTATATAGTTTAAAATTTTTATTATTATTATGTTATATATATAGTGGCAATTCTATTTGTAAATGTGAACATACGTGAAATAAATGAGAATTCTCATTTTTGTGTGTGCCGACAGTTTTCTCTCTTCTCCTGTAATGTCCCATTATTCTACTAGTAGTTATCATGTATTGAAAATCGGGATAAGAAAATTTCGTTATAAAAATTTAGAATATCGATTAGCTAATCGATATTAGTAGCTATTAATTATGCATACTATATTTATTATAGTAATGTTAGAAATTTTGCGAGCTTGTTTGGATAATGAGGTCATTCAAAAAGGACGAAACAAATAAATTTCTTGCGTTGCATAATTGGTTTATAGTTCAATATAGTAATTAAAAGCTATTACAATTCAAGACTAAAACTTTAAGAGTATTGATACCTAAATGAGATACTAATTGTTCTCCTAGAAGATGCTTTAACAAAGTAATAGCATAGTTATATACCAAAGAGTTGTATATTACTTAGCTTTGATAATGTGATGATGCATGAAAAGAATTATGGAATTATTCATATTAATTAGTTAATTAAAGTTATTGCAAAGAAAGATTAAGGCTTAAGAATTTATTAGTGATGATATTGTATCTTAGTGATTATTTAAATAACATACTAAGTATTATTAAATGCAATAAAGTATTGTATATGATCTCTTGTATTAAACAAGATATATAGTATAATGTTAATTATTCACATAAGATAAATATATATACATATATATATATATATAACTTAAAGGTCATGCAGCTTTTGAAGGTGAAAATTTTCGTGTACTAGAAATCAAAAGAAAACTCATGTAATAACTAAATAGAGGTTAATACAATAATAATAATAATAAAGCCTATAAAATAAAACCAATAAGTAGACATCCATTCCTATAGATATACATCAGATTTGGTCAATAAAGATAAATGAATCTGCCAATTAGATTTTTACCAAACTTGGCAAATCTGAATAAATGACATATACTAAATATTTTAGAAAGGAAAAGACTTGCTGAAGCTTTCTCTACGGAAGAAGAAACAAAAGCAGTTCACTCTTCCAACTTATTGTCAACTGCAAGGTAAAATATTCATTAGCAAACCCCATAAGTCAAGAAATCAGAGATGCACAGTGATAATCAAATAGTAAATGGACATATAGACTAAAAGTTATAACTGAAAAGTAAATACTACAAGATATGTAGAGAGAAATAATAAAAGAAAGGATTTTTTTTTAAACATACTCGATTTATTTCCGTAAATTCAAATAATACTCGTATTTAACCTACATACATGCTCGTCTATTCGATTCATCCGAGAAAAATCGAAAACATATAAAACGACGAGCTCAAGTTAACTTCTCAAAACCTAACATGCTTAGATTTTATTGAAACTTAAAACACATGTTCATCTAACTCATACGAGCAACATTAATTCTCGACATTTTTTGATTCGGGTTTGACCCGATAAAAATCGAAAAGGGCAGCCCTTATTTCACTTTTTCATCGAGCTCAAAACATGAAAATAAAACCGTAGAAACGTAGGTAAGATCGAGGGCTACCTTTCTATCGGATTAGATTTCGAAGAAATCAGAAAAACGAGACGAATGGTATGAAAATCGGAGCAAAACTCCTCCCTTTTTCTCCTCTTTCTCTCACGCCATTTGCTCTCTGAAATTCTCACGTGAAAACTGAATTTGGGGGTGACTTTGTGGTCTTTTTATAGGCCACAAGTTGCCCCTCAAATATCTAAGTATTTGGGGTCCAAACCGTCTTTTCGCCTCTTAGATATTTTTGATCCGATTTTTTGTTATTTATCTATCTCGGTTGAAACGGGAATCAACACACTCGTCTTTCTTACTCATTAAAAATATCTTCGTCTCTCGTGAACTAAAGTCGGGGTTTGGCTCGATCGAATTGCACGTAAATCGAGAAAATGTTTGTTTCTCGATTTCTTGATAAATATCAATTTAAAACTCCGTTTCTTCTGAAATAAATTTTATTAAACTTCTCGGGAATTTTCTCATTACTCGCTATAAAATCAAAAAATAGGAGTTTTCTCAATTTCTCGAGTTCTCGAGTTCTCGGTTTTACTATTCACTGACGGCGAAAATAAAATTTCCGCGTATGGTCCGTATCGCGATAAAAGTGTATGTAAATTATCGCGCTTTGTCCATATCTCGGCTCGGACTTCAAATTCGGGCATTCAAATGAATCCCGTATTTCGCTTCTTAGATATATCTAAATATCTAAATTTTAAAATATCTAAATTTCAAAATATCTAATTTCAAAATATCTAATTTCAAAATATCTAATTTCGAATGAATCTCCTATTTGCTCTTGTTACCCGTTATAAAAGTATAAGCCGGTTCTCGAAAGAGCGGAGATTTGGTCTCCATTTTCGCTGAAACTTGGCAGCAAGCTTCAAAATAAAGTTTCTAAAGCAAAATTTTATTCTTGGGATTTTTTAAACACTTATAAGCCCGGTATAAAATACTCGGGTGTTACATTCTATCCCCCTTAACATAAATTTCGTCCCGAAATTTGCTAATCTCCAGGGTAACATTTCTTACAACTACTCATTCAATAACTCTTGAAACTTCCGATCTAGAAGTAGATACGAATTTTCCTACATAACTCATATCGTCACCCAGAGCGATATCATTCTCCTCTTATCTCTCTTGCACTTCTTTAACATTCATCTCTACTTATATAAATCACTTTATTCCTTTCTTGGACCGTTTCTATTCCTTGCATTCTTTTATCACATTTATGCTCCGGAACGAATCCCGTCAAGCAACTTTATCACACTTGTACTCCAGAACGAATCCCGTCGAGTAAATTAACATACTTGTACTCCGGAATGAATCCCGTCAAGCACCTTTATCGATGAATATTATATCATAACTTAGTGTATCTCTCTAACTGCGAGAAGATATCACTCTAATCGTTTCTCTATTTCTTTCCAGAACTTTGACTCATAGTTCTGCGTCGTCACTGGGTTGCACATCCACTGAAGGATGGCCGTTTCTCTGAGGTGGCGGCATAAGCGTAACCTCACTTTCATCATAAGGAACCTCATTCTTATCTTCATTCTAAACTTTATCCCTTCTTCGAAGTGGCATACGGTAACATGGAGACAACTCACGTTACAATATACATACTTAATGTTAGCACTTACTATATGTCCTCAGCATATAAAATCTCAAGACTATAATCATGGTACCTAGATAGCCATATACCGAATACGTCTTAGTTCCGAAGGTTTAAGGAAATTTATTGTGATAGCTTATCAATCATGTGGGTCCATCATCTCTCATGATAACTTAAGCGAGGGTTGGACAAACTGTTTAGAAACAGACGTCAACCGATTAAATATTAGAAAGAAAGGAATGAACCCAACTGAATTTCAAAAATGCTGAGCTTTAGGGTCCGGAGACCAGAATGACAACTACTGAGATCTTCTTGATCACATGGGGTGATCAAGCCCATCACAATCACTTCTCAGTCATAAAGATACTTAGGTTCAGGGATAATATTTCAATGGTTGTCTTGACTAGAACTTCTTTTACCATAGAGTTTAGAAGGACCTCATATGACTTCTTAATTGCATTAAGATCATAGAGTTCAACTCAATGATATAATTGATTACTGAAAGGAATTTAATGACTTGCATTTTTCGTGACAATACCCATGAATTGAACTAAATAAACTGAAATTAACTGAACAGAACAGAACTAAGCTGAGCTGAATTGAACTGAATTGAACCAAAACTTTCTACGTTCCACTAAACAGAAAATGAAACTGAAATTGAAATTGAAACTGAAATTGAACTCCCTTATTCTCTACGTCCTACTGAAACTGAATTTCGCTTATTAAACTGAAACTGAAATTTGCTACTCGTGAATTGAACTCACGCATCGTTCGGTTATAACTCTCTAAGAAATCTAGCGATTATTCAATAGCCAAAATGAATCTTCGTTGAGGTATACTACCGAATAAGGTGACCATGATTGTGTCACTAATCATATAATGTCATTCGTTGAAATCATCTTGGGGTCACTGCTCCTTCGAGTCCTTCATTCTTTCATAATCTTTATTCCTCATTGAAACAGAGTTTCAAAGCTCATTTATACTCATTAATACTCATTCATACTTTTCATTTCTCATTGAAACACAGTTTCAAAGCGCACTCACATTGTCCTCTTCTTTTATTTGAGCAGCTAATATCCTACTTCTCAATTCAGGTTTCAAAATCATCTCTCCTTGATGAATAATGTGCTTTGGATCAAACACGTATTTTCTATGTTGTGACACATGGAAAACGTTGTGAACGTTTCCAAAACTATGTGGTAAGACTAATCTATATGCCATTGGACATATTCTTTTCAAGAATTTCGTACGATCCAATAAAACGAGGTCTGAATTTTCTTTTCACATCAAATATGATTAATCCTTTAAAAGGAGAAACCTTTAAGAAAACTTTATCTCATATTTCAAATTGTAGCTCGGTTCTACGAGTGTTAACATAAGACTTATGTCTATTATGAGCTTATTTGATTCTTTCTCTAATTTGTCTAACAATCTCAATCATCTCGCTGACTGAGTCTGGGCCTACTATCGTTCTTTCACCTACTTCGTCCCAATAAAGTGGCGATCTACACTTCATTCCATATAGTGCTTCATATGGAGCCATCTCTATAGTCGCCTGATGTAGTGCCTTCACTTGCTGTCAAGCCAAACATCCTTCTACGAAGGATGCTATATCCTTTTTCATACCATCCCACTAGAATTTCTTCTTTAAATTCTGGTACATCTTCGTACTTCCTGGGTGGGCGGTATACGGTGCATCATGTACTTCACTCATGATTTCTTGCTCGAGTTCTTCACTATGTGAGTCGCATAGTCTTCCCTCAAAGGTGATGACATTTTCAACTTCTTCATGACAACTTGTAGCATCGTCCTTCCTCACTTTCAATCGTATCTTCTCAAATTTTCCATCACTCTTTTGAGTATCTAAAATTCTAGTTCTCAAGTAAGGCTCTACTGTGAATAATTTCTTCCACTGTCTCGGGTGGTGGTAAAATTTTCAAGTTCATCAACTCAAACTCTTTTATGAGTTTATTCTCTTGGGTTAGAAGTAATGTAAGCTTTGAGGAAGTCTTACAACTTAAGGCATCAGCTACTACGTTAGCTTTTCCTGGGTGATAATTTATACCACAGTCGTAATCCTTCACTAATTCGAGCCACCTTCTCTATCTCATATTAAGGTCTTTCTGCTCGAAAAAGTACTTGAGACTCTTGTGATCTGTGAAAATTTCACACCGAACTCCATAGAGGTGTGTCTCCAAATTTTTTGATCCTGCACTACGGTAGCTAACTCCAAATTGTAAGTTGGGTAATTCAGTTCATGTGGTCTTAGTTGTCGTGATGCATATGCTATGACTTTTCCTTCTTGCATCAATACACATCATAATCCGTCCTTGGATGCATCCATATAGACTACATACTCTTTGTTGGGCTCTGGGATTGCCAGTATCGGGGCGGTAGTCAACTTTTCTCTCAAATGCTGAAAACTGGCTTCACATTCTAGAGACCACTTAAACTTGATTCCTTTACGTAGTTGTTGTGTCATTGGTCCTCTATCTTGGACAATCCTTCGATGAATCTTCAATAGTATCTAGTTAATCCTAAGAATCTTCTGATTTCATTTGGAGTCGTTGGTGACTTCCATTCTAGTATAACTTCTATCTTGATGAGATCTACCTTGATTCCTTCAGACGACACAATGTGTCCAAGAAACATTACTCCCCTAAGCCAAAATTCACACTTGCTGAATTTAACATAGAACTTCTCATTTCTGAGGGTTTCTAAGAAAATTCTTATATGTTTATCATGTTCTTCTTCATTCTTCGAGTGTATAAGAACATCATCTATAAAGACCAAGACAACTTGTCGAGGTAATGATGGAACACACGATTCATCAGGTCCATGAACACTGCGGTGCATTGATTAATCCGAAAGGCATTACTATAACTCATAGTGACCATACCGGGTTCGAAAGGCAGTCTTAGGAACATATTCCGGTCGGATTTTCGGTTGGTGGTATCCTGATCTCAATTCTATCTTTGAGAAGACACATGTTCCCTTAAGTTGATCAAACAAGTCATCAATCCTGGGTAAAGGATATCGGTTCTTGAGCGTCAGCTTGTTCAAACCTTTGTAGTCTATGCACGTTCTTAGAGTTCCATCCTTTTTTTTTCATAAAAAGCACGTGTGACACCTAAGGTGATACACTAGGACTGATAAAACCTAGGTCCAAAAGTTCTTGGTGTTGTATCTTGAGTTCTTCTAACTCTTTAGGAGCCATCCTATAAGGTGCTTTGGATATTGGAGCTGATCCTGTTTCCAGGTCAATTGTAAACTCTAATTGCCTATCTGGTGGCAATCCTGGTAGTTCTTCTGGAAATACTTCTGGGTATTCCCGTACAATGACTACATCTTCCAGTTCTTCTTACTTCTTTTACTTCTTCCTTCAAGTAAACCAAGTATGCTGAACATCCTTTCCTTACTAGCTTCGTAGCTTGCAGTGCTGAGATAACTGTCTTCTTCTTGTTTATGGTAATCTCATGAAAACTCGTGGGTTATTTTTCCTATATGTGGGAATGAGATTTGTCTTTTCTTGTAAAGGATTAGGGCATAGCCTTCGGCTAGCCAATCCATGCCTAAGATTTTGTCCACGTCGTTCATCGAGATTACATTAAGATTGTTCGCAAAAACCTTAAGTGATCATAAATCCAAGCTTAGGTTAGAGCAAGAATGTGTGAGAGTAGTAGTTCCTCCCAACGGTGAAGAAATTCTTAAGGTTGTCTCTACTGGTTCTAGTTCCAGTCTTATGTTCTCTACACATGTTTGAGCAATGAAAGAATGGGACGCTCCAGTATCAAACAAAATAATTACTGGTGTGTTGAGGAGGGTGTCCCTACTTGTCAGGTTCCCTGATTTTCTTCAGACTATTTATATTTCATTGCATAAGCTTGGTCTGTCATGGCTGTTTCTCATGTTTGCGTCGTTGGCACTAAGGTGGTAGTGGTGGGGGTGGTGGTAACTGCTGAGGTTGCTGATATTTTTTTTTGGGGTTGAGCCTGAATTGCTCGGATATGCTGGTCTGTCGCTGTCTGACTAGACCTTGCGTCTGTTTCCTACTGTCTAGTAGGACAATAGTTTGCGAAGTGCCTCTTCTGGCCACACACAAAGTATCTGTCGCTATCTACTATACATATTCCGCCGTGCATCTTCTTGCACTTGAGACAAATAGAATTTTTTTTTTCTAAATAGTTCCCTCTCTGAATGGTCGGGTTCTATTTCTCGTTGTCTTGGGAACGTGTTTGCTCTTCCCATGGTTTCTTTGAAATGGGCTGTCGTTCCGGTTATCCTCCCATTTCCTCTTACTTTTAAAGCCTTGAGATATGTTTGGGCGGACATCATAGTTGCAATAGCTGTATGTTTTTCTCCTGGCATAGCAGCCTCAATGTCAAGAGCTCGGTTGAGGGATGTAGTGTAAAACGATCCCCCATGGCTTGCCAATGCCATCCCAATTTCGTACCTCAGACCGGCACAAAACTTTTCAGTCATTTTCTCATCCGTGTCTACTTGTTCTGGCGCATATCGTGCCATATCACAGAACACTCGATCGTATTCTGTTACAGGTATCCTTCATTGCTTAGATTATATTATTCCATCTCTTTCTTCTTACTACAACTCTAAGGAATATATTTGTCGTATATTCATATCTTGAACTCTTCCAAGTAAATTTTCCTAGTGGTTCATGGGTCATAGTCTATCTGTGTGCTTCCCACCATAAATCTGTTGATCCCATCTGTTGGTAGCGAAACTCACATCATGCATTCTTGATCCGTACAATGCTGAAAGTTAATGATGCGTTCTAAAGTTCATACCCAAACTTCTACTTTAGTAAGATCTCCCATTCCGTTGAAAATAGGTGGCTTATGTCAAAAAAAATAGTTCCTCAATTCTATGTTCAGGCGGTGGGAGGGTGAGGTTACTTCTCGTTCAAGTTCATGTCTTTTATCTATGTTTCTAGAACCTTGATCTTTACCTCCACCTCTTGGGCTTCAAGCTCTTCTCGATGGCATTCTACTGAGTTAACATCTTATCTTATTCAGATATTGTCTTTACTATATAGGTCCATATTCTTAAGTCCATGGCTCTATAGTGGAGTTATCCACTACCTTTCTATCATCTTCTTTTCCTTTGGCTTTTTCTCGATTGCTTCTCGAGTTTTTCCACCCTTCTTTGGGTTGTTCTTGTATCTGAGTGTTCTCGAAACTTATGTATTATTAGCAATGTTCTAAAAATCGCTAGGCGCTAGTCGGGCGGTGGAGGGGGGACTAGCGCCTAGGCGGCTAGGCGGGAGCCTAGGCGGGGCCTAGGCGGATTCGTTACACAATGCTTATTTTTACTATTTTTACATATTCTCATGAGATACAAACTATATCAACATATATTTTTCATAATTATATTATCAAATTCATGATAAAAATATAGAATATGATTATTAATAGTCAAATTGCATAAATTTTACAGTCCCCACATAAACTTCATAGCCTACAACAAATTTTTTATAACTTTCAACATAATATTCATATGTATTGAAATATATGTAATCTAATTTAGCCCAAAATCATGTATAGAACAGTCTAGTTGGCATAAATATCGATTAGTTCACACCTATAGACTAATTAAGCTTTAATACGACCGATAGCTAGGGCACCGCTTAGCGCCTAGGCGGATTTAGCATTAGTCGGGCGGCGGAGTGCCGCCTAGCGCCTAGGCGGGGACTAGGCGGGGCTAGTCGGGGATTTTTAGAACACTGATTATTAGACCTCTCCAACGGTAGGTATAGGATGCTAGGAACTCACCGAGATCCTCTGATTCTTTTCTTTATGATATCTCAAAACTTATGTAGTTGATTCTAAAATTTGGTACATTTTTGTCTTATCATTTGTTGTCATCTTGACATGAATAAGACCACTAATTAAACTTTCTTAACATGCTTGGTAATTTCGTGAGAAGGATTTGGTTTAAAACCAAAATTGCGTAAGAGTTTAGATCGATGACTCATCATCAACGATGATAACTTCTTGAGGTTTCTAGTAGGATATACTTAACATCATAGAACTCTTGGGAAATCTAGATTTAAGATTTGTTATTCAAAGATAATTAAATCTTTAATAACCGAGTTAATAATTTCATTCGGTTTAGATTCTACGGTAGAAACGATAACTTATCGGATCATAGTCGTGATCTTGATTCGTTATAAAAGAGAAGATCTCTCTCTTTTGTTTTCTCGTAATTGGCCTTAGCCTTTGTTTTGGATATTCTCCTTTTTCTGGTTCTTTTCGTTTCTTCTTCATTCAGATTGTTCTCGTTCTCGATTTTGAGTAGCTTGTAAAAGTTCTTCTAAGTTCTCATCTAAGTTCTCTTTTCTAAAGGGAACAAGTTCTCTTTTCTAAAGGGAATATACATCTTAAAGCATTCTACGTTCATAGGAAAAAGCTCTAACGTCATGACAATGATTATGACTCATCTTAAAAGAAACATTTAAACTTCAACTTTGAAAAGAATCGTTCTTACTGCTTTCACTTAAAAACTTCACTTCAAAACATCTTAAAAACTTTTCTCGTAGAGCATACTTTTTCTTCTTTCAATACTCAACTTCATACTAAAGAAATACGTATATTTCTTAAAAAAAATCTCAAACTTCAATTAGAAAGAAATACCTTCATTTCTTTATAAATCTTGAACTTTAAATGAAAAGAAATAAATTCATTTATTTTCAAATCTCAAATTTCAGCTGATAGGAACATGCTTATTCCTCTTAAAACATAAAACTTCAACTTCTTAAAATGTTTACCTCTTTCTCGTTGAGCGTGATGTGTCGGAGTGTTAGGCTTGTCAACTCACTCAACTAGACTAAACTCGAAAGAAGACTCTTGGGTTTAAAGCAAATTGCTCTGATACCACTCTGCCACACCCCATCCTCCGCCCTCGTGGCAAAGTTCGGTGCGCGACTATAGAATAGAGAAATGAAGGTAAAGTGAAACCCTGAAAGCTTTGACTGAAACGAAAGGACATTACGATAACTGAGTTTTTGTTCATAACAAAGAGTTTAACTCTGAATTGACACCTTCGTCAAACAAAACTGATAAAACCTCTTGCAGCGGAATAAGGATCGACATAAGTCTACGTGTATGAAGACACGTAAACCCCCAAGAGTTCAACTACGCAAAAGACTGACAAGCCCGTCATAGCACCTCCTTTCATCACGTCTCAACCTGCACATTTATAAATACATGCAGGGCTGAGTACAAACGTACTCAGTAGGCACATGCCGAAAAAGCATACATACATATATATATAATTGTCAATGCCGTAAGAGTGAAACATAGGGATTTTATCTGAAAGTACCCATGTTCACTAAATTCTTTTGTGATTCTAAAAATTTGACTGTGCAGTCTAAGTTCTTTAGTATCCTGCCATATCTGTTCTTTATATGTGCCGAGAAGGTGGCCACCTTTTACGGACACCGGACCGACCAACCCGCTAAGATGACTCACGGTCCTTTAACCGGCCAACCCTTCACGATGACTCACGGTTAATTACTTGTGTACACTAGTTTGAGTGGGGTTGCCTGCCCACTAGAACCCGAATTCGATTTCATAATTAGAACCTTAACCAGATAGGCTTCATACAAAACATAAATCATTTCGGCAAGACAATACTTTGAAACATATTTCTCAAGTTGAAATCCTTTCAAAAACAACATAAATAGCATACGGGCACACATAATTTTCTTTGTAATAGAAAGCCTACTTGGATCGTCTGGACTGACGACTGCTTCGTTCTCGAACTGCGGTCATGACCTTTCGTCGTACCCTTTAAATAAACCTCGAGTGAGATAATATTTTCGAGCGCATCTAATATTCTCTAAGTGTTAGGAATTATTATCCTTTGTTATTTGAGAATTATTCTCGGTTATTTTAACTCGGCTATCGTTCGAGTTTCGTATTTAAATTCTAGGAGGGTCGTTCGATGGTTTCTAATCAAACCATGTTTTGACTTTGATTAAACACCTAACTTCATGTTTGATCATTTCTCAGCACTCATGCTCGTCTAAGATCAAAACATCTATGAATATCATGAAACTTAATACAATGATATAAACCTATAACAAAACACGTTCGTTAAATAAAACATCACATAACACCTTTCATGCTCTCGAGTTCAAATTAAATGAGCAGTTGACTTTGAAAAATCATAATAAATTGGAAATAATTCCAATTGTAACGAATCAAACTTTAAAGTGACCATAATATCGTAAAGTTTTATAATCCGAAGACAAAACACATAAAATCATTTTACTCTATTTTTAACGAATCAAACTTTAAAGTGACCATAACATCGCTGGAATTGACAGTTTGCGCAACCATTTTGAAAAATTCATAACAAATCGAAAACACAACGAAACGGGGTGATTCAAGTTGGAGATTACTCCTAACTCGATCTAGTATTTTATTATGTTAAAAATTCTACTCATCTATACTTAAAACGACGAAAGAAAATCCGGCAGAAACTGTCGCCCGCACTCATTTTTTTTAAACATACTCCATTTATTTCTGTAAATTCAAATAATACTCGTATTTAACCTACATACATGCTCGTCTATTCGATTCATCCGAGAAAAATCGAAAACATATAAAACGACGAGCTCAAGTTAACTTCTCAAAACCTAACATGCTTAGATTTTATTGAAACTTAAAACACATGTTCATCTAACTCATACGAGCAACATTAATTCTCGACATTTTTCGATTCGGGTTCATCCCGATAAAAATCGAAAAGGGTAGCCCTTATTTCACTTTTTCATCGAGCTCAAAATATGGAAATAAAACCGTAGAAACGTAGGTAAGATCGAGGGCTACCTTTCTATCGGATTAGATTTCGAAGAAATCAGAAAAAAGAGACGAACGGTACGAAAATCGGAGCAAAACTCCTCCCTTTTTCTCCTCTTTCTCTCACGTCATTTGCTCTATGAAATTCTCACGTGAAAACTGAATTTGGGGGTGACTTTGTGGTCTTTTTATAGGCCACAAGTTGCCCCTCCAATATCTAAGTATGCGGGGTCCAAACCGTCTTTTCGCCTCTTAGATATTTTTGATCCGATTCTTTGTTATTTATCTATCTCGGTTGAAACGGGAATCAACACACTCGTCTTTCTTACTCATTAAAAATATCTTCGTCTCTCGTGAACTAAAGTCGGGGTTTGGCCCGATCGAATTGCACGTAAATCGAGAAAATACTTGTTTCTCGATTTCTTGATAAATATCAATTTAAAAATCCGTTTCTTCTGAAATAAATTTTATTAAACTTCTCAGGAATTTTCTCATTACTCGCTATAAAATCGAAAAATAGAAGTTTTCTCAATTTCTCGAGTTCTCGATTTTACTATTCACTGACGGCGAAAATAAAATTTCCGCCTATGGTCCGTATCGCGATAAAAGTGTATGTAAATTATCGCGCTTTGTCCATATCCCGGCTCGGACTTTAAATCCGGGCATTCGAATGAATCCCGTATTTCGCTTCTTAGATATATCTAAATATCTAAATTTCAAAATATCTAAATTTCAAAATATCTAATTTCGAATGAATCCCCTATTTGCTCTTGTTACCCGTTATAAAAGTATAAGCCGGTTCTCGAAAGAGCAGAGATTTGGTCTCCATTTTCGCTGAAACTTGGCAGCAAGCTTCAAAATAAAGTTTCTAATGCAAAATTTTATTCTTGGGATTTTTTAAACACTTATAAGCCCGATATAAAATACTCGGGTGTTACATTCTATCCCCCTTAACATAAATTTCGTCCCGAAATTTGCTAATCTCCAGGGTAACATTTCTGACAACTACTCATTCAATAACTCTTGAAACTTCCAATCCAGAAGTAGATACGGATTTTTCTACATAACTCATATCGTCACCCAGGGCGATATCATTCTCCTCTTATCTCTCTTGCACTTCTTTAACATTCATCTCGACTTATATAAATCACTTTATTCCTTTCTTGGACCGTTTCAATTCATTGCATTCTTTTATCACATTTATGCTCCGGAACGAATCCCGTCAAGC
>JAPKLX010003954.1:0-10471 GCA_026898415.1 Leonotis leonurus
ATACATGAAGGAAGAATAAAGCATTAAGCTGCAATATATATATATATATATGCGTACGTATTACATACAAATATATATATATGGGATACAAGTATGGAGCAGAAATTTTAGGAAAAGAAACAAGCGTGCAAGCCGTTTAGAGTTCCCATAATCAGGATTAGCGTGTAATTACAGTAATCCCACAGACCCCCCCTACTAATCCTAGCTGCACAGTGACGCTCCAGCTTCTCCCAAATCGCCATAACCTTCAAATCCAATAGAAGAAGCAGGCGCATATGATTAGCAAAGAACAGAGACTCAATCCTCTCTATATAAGGAGTAAAATTTTTGAACTAAACCACACCTAAATACCACTCACACCAAAACGCTGCCGAACTGGAATCTGGAGAAGAATCGGGGGAAAAGAGATAGAGACAGCTTGAGGTAAGGATTTAAAGCTACAGATTATGTTCAACAGACTTTTAGCATGAACTTAGAAGCTTAGACCGTGAATATAGGAACTGCATTTTGAACTTAGAATGCTTGAACTATGAATTTAGGCGCTGCATTTGAACTTAGAAAAACATGGGAAAAACATACGCTTAAGTCTTAGGTGAATGTTCATATGTAACTCTTTCTAAGCTGTAACCTACATAACCAAAAGAGAACAAGAAGATTTACCTAATATATAAGGAAGAGGTAGTGCACGGCTCCGGACAGCCTCGGTTGGCCTCGAGCAGCCCCGAATGGCTCCGGCAGACTTCGAGCAGCTCCACACGGCTCCGGACAACCTCGGTTGGCCTCGAGCAGGCCCCGAATGGCTCCGGCAGACCTCGAGCAGCTCCACACGGCTCCGGACAGTCTCGGTTGGCCTCGAGCAGGCCCCGAATGGCTCCGGCAGACCTCGAACAGCCCCGCACAGTCCCAGACCACCTCGGACGAACTCCGAGCGACCTCGGACAGCCCCAAATCACCTCGGACGAGCTCCGAGCAACTTCGGACAGTTCTGAACTACCTCGGACGACCCCGAACCGAACTCGAAACACCCTGGAATGCCAAAACCAAACTAAAAATTTAGAACATTCACAGGACTTAACTAATTCATGAAACTTAAGGAAAATTTAAATCATAAACATTCCCATAATCAATCAAAAGAAAGTAATATATATACGAGTGAGAAGAAGTTGCCGACCTTGAAGCCGAGGCGGCGACTCCGGGCAGCACTGGAGGGAAGCCTGGACGAGCGAAGCAGCCTCGGGAATGGCTACTTCGCGGCTGTCCCGTACGAAGAGAAGGCGAGCAGGCGATGGAGCAGCAAGGGAAGGAATCGTGCAAACACTTCGTTGCATGCTTCATCACCTCTGAGTTCTTGACCGAGCTCCATGAACGAGCTGCATTACGAGCTCCATGAACGAGCTGCATTACGAGCTCCATGAACGAGCTGCATTGCGAGCTCCATGAACGAGCTGCGTTACGAGCTCCATGACCGAGCTCTATTACGAGCTCTCAACCGAGCTCCACCCCGAGCTCTCGACCAAGCTCCACCCCGAGCTCCCGACCGAGCTCCACTCCGAGCTCCCGACCGAGCTCCACTACGAGCTCTCGACCAAGCTCCATTAGGGCGGCGTGAGGAACGGAGAAGGAGAGCACAGCAGCAGTGCTGTGCGAGAGGAAAAGAGACAGAGCGAGAGGGAGAAGAGCTACCTGGGAGTGAAACATGAACAGCAGCATTGCTGCATGTCCGAGAAGGAACGCAGCGGCGGAGAAAGCAGCTAGGCGGCGAGACAGCGGCGGAAGAGGAATGAATAAGGTAGAGAGAGAGCACGGAGAGAGAGAGAGCCGGCGAGAGAGAGGGAGCGGTAGTGAAGATCGGGCAGTGAGATAGCATCGAGGGAGGGAGAGAGTGAGAGGCAGAAGTGGGAGGAGAATAGAAAGAATAGGGTTTTTGTTTGGAAGAGAACACTCTAGAATTGGGCCCGGGTATTGGACCGGGTATGGACCGGATCCATGGGCCGAGATAAATTAAATCCGATTGGGCTGGGAAGTAATTTCTAACGGGCCCAAATTAAGAAAGTTGATTGGGCTTCATAATTAATCAAATGGGCTAAACCAATTTATATTATGGGCTAAATGAATTATTTAAGTAGACTATTAATAACTTTATTAGATAGAAATTAATTTATATTAGACCAAGCCCAAGAAGTAGAATGTTAATTAACTCGGATAGTAAATTATAATTAATTTAGATAATTAATTATCTTAATAATTGATTTAATTATAAATCATACTAAGATATATATATGCTAGGTTATTTTAACCTATGAAAGACCTATAGATATTTTGACTTAAGAATCAAAATATTAAATTAGAGATTTATTAGTTAGGATTTAAGGTATTAATTAGAATCTAAGCATAAGAAATGATTAAATTATAAATTATGCTTATGATGGCAATTAAATGATTAAATTGCGTAATTAGAAATTATTTGCCTCAAGTTAAGAATCGAGGTATTAAATTAGAAATATCTTTAGTTATATACCCAATAACTATTTATTTGGGTATAGTAAATTCCCGAATCATAAAGTGACGTAGAAATCATCAAACGACTTATCTAGAAATACAACTCCTAGACTCGTGTACTAGTCGAGCTTTAAAGACCGAGAATAAACTCTCAAGATAACCAAGGATAGTAAATCCTTGCACTTAGAATTTATTTGATATACTCAAGCAATATATCTCACTCGAGATTCATGTTAAAGGTTTCGACGAGAGGTCGGATCCGCATCACGAGAACAAGGCAAACACCAATCGAGATCATTCAAGTAGGCTTTTCTTACCCTATGAAAATATATGTGTGTATGCTTTCAAATGAAATGAGATGTTTTCAAAAGCACTGTCTTGCCATAAATGTTTTCAATTTATGTATGATGCCTATCTGTTATATGATAATCGAATTCGGGTTCCAGTGGATTAGCGTCTCCACTCGAGCTAGTGTACACAATGGACTGTGTGTCAGCGAAAGGTTGACCGGTCAAGTGTCTGTGGGAAGTGGCCACTTCCCCGGCACATAGAACTTCAGATATGGTTGATTACAAAGAACTAGGACTGCAGTCAAACTAGAATTTTCTCAAGGAAATGATTTTGTGAACATAGGTGCTTTAGAGACAAAATCCCTATGATTCACTTGAATGGCTTGACAGTTATATATGTATGTGTGCGTTTTCGGCACGTGTCTACTGAGTACAATTTGTACTCAGCCCTGCATGTATTTCTAAACGTGCAGGTTAAGAAAGAAGAAGACGTGGGTGCTATGTCGTGCTTTTGTCGAACTCCATAGTAGCTGACTCTTGGGGGTTCTGCGTGTCTACATACAAGTAGAATTTTATTACGCGATCCTGCATTTTCCGCTGCTAGATTTTATGTAATAGATCCGAGACTAAACTCTAAATTCTGTTATGTAATGTAACGAGCTTATGACTCTGACTCCCCGATTTACGAGATTGGTCCTTATTTATGTTATGAAAGGAATATCTATTTTCTTTCTCTTGTCATTATTCCTTTCATTGGTCATGATCCCGGCTTTACTAGAATTAGTAGAAAGCGGGCGTGACAGAGTGGTATCAGAGCATTTGTGCTCTATACCCAAGAGTCTTTCTTCAAACCTCGAGTCTAGTGTCGTTTCACTAGACTAACCAAACGAGTCGACAAAAGCCTAGCACCCCGGCGTATCCTGCCCCTCTAGACGTGGCGCACGCCTTACGATAAAAGCTTCCAAGTATAGAGAGAGATTTGAATCAAATCTTTCGCTCTAAGTTCAAATCTCTAGAACTTAAGAATCTTTCCTTATGACTAAGGAATTAACGACAAACCCAAACCTTTGAACAAGAAGATAGAAGGCAAACTAGAGTGAACTTTCTCGAACACCTCAACGAATCGAATGAGCAAAGAAGAATCATAACGATATCTTCTTTGACTTAGCAAATAGCGGTAAGAGTCAATACTTATTGATTCACCGTCAACTCCAAGCTTAAGAATAAACCGTAAATCGGTTAACAAGAACCTAAGTATCTAAGAACGATAAGACACGAAGGAAGCAAATCCAAATTACAAAATGAGAATCTAAGTATCCAAGAACCGTAAGACCTAAAGAAAACAAATTCCAATCCTCGAACGAGATTTTTACCCTAAGGGCATTTCCCTCCACTAGCAACCAAAACACCAATAGAACAATTGACTTAAGCAAACCATGATGGCTTATGATGTATATTTAGAATGGGATATTCCGAGTACTGACTACATGTCTATTTCTTTTAGTGGCGAGGTTTATCCAGACTGCTAGGAAGAGGATGACGCATAGACCCGATCCTTTACGTGCATACCAGTTCTACGGACCCGACCCGCGGGATACCTTAGGGGAGTTTTTGGGTCATTACTTGAGGAGGTGGGAAGCCGCTAGGCTTCACGGAGCGACGGAGATGGATGGAGTGATACGACTGATTCCGTTGTTACCTGCCAGGTGGCAGGGATGGGCCCGAATGATAGTGGGCGATTTTATCCAGCCGATCGGACACAGTTACGATCGTGGGGTTGACGTACGGGGATTTATTACCACGATCCTACATTTTTGGGAAACGTACCATAGTCCACCGGAGGGACCATACATATGACCCGGCGATTTGATCATAGCAGGGGGCGAGCCACCGCTTTGGGCACCCCTGATTCAGACATACCTTCCGGCAGGAGTGATCCCCATCGCTCCGACTTATAGTCTACTCTATGGCGAGCCGGTGCCGGAGTTCCAGGCACCCCGCGACGATGGTATGGGGCCCTTCAGCCCTGCAGAGGAGCACCTTGCACTTCCCGTTCCACCGCAGACACAGATGCTAGAGTACCGAGGGCGCTACGAGGCTGAGTCAGGTTCCTCTCGCCCCACTATAGGGGTACGACGACTACTTTCTTCCAGTCGACCCCTAGTTGCCGAGGACGACTCGGGCACGATGCCGTTTTGGCTCGTTAGGACCCGACTAGCGGATGGTGACGATAGGGGCAAGGCCCCAGTTCTAGAGACATCGGAGGAGGATCGCCGTCAGCTTCCACACTCTAGGAGCTCCGAGAGATCAGACCTCACTCTCACCCCGGCTGACGAGGGCCCCTCCCGGAAGAGGGAGGCACCCCTCGATTGGGATGAGGCTGACGCCAGGATCCGGAGACTGTTGGAGAGAGCGAGGGAGCCCCTGAGGATATATGGTGAGACGATAGCAGGGGCACCCGAGGAGGATTCCGAGGAGGATCCAGAGGAGGAGGACCCCGTGGAGGACCCGGAGGAGGAGGATCCGGACGAGGACCCGGAGGAGGAGGTAGCTCCCGAGGTTGACCCCGATGATGAGGCTTGGGAGCCTGACTGGGATGAGGAGGCCCCGGACGAGGAGGAGTACCTTAGCTGCGTCACCCAGGAGTAGCTAGGTCGATATTTTGTACTCATCAGTAATGGATCATACGTATAGACCGTACCGATGATATATATTTTTGTAGTCGGAAACGATAATTATTATAAACCGTTCCGTATTAGCATAGCATATCGATATTTTGACAGCACGAAAACACAGTAGCTAGTGTTTCGAGGCTGAGTACCTATTGTGATGGCATCCTAGAAGGATTTTTGTATTGAACTAGACCTTGCTGAGGCAATATATGATATGAATTATGATGATCCTGAGGGTCCATTTTGTTACATGCAATGCCTATTTCTAATTCCGTAAATTCCTTGCTTCGTAATATCAAATGCTAAGTAAGACTCCATATTATTAAGTATAATACGCAACAAAATTTCCCCACTAAGGTAAGAAACACTTATATTAACAGAATGCCGCCAAGAGGACGCCCTAGAGGCCAAGGAAGGGGACTTAATCCGAATAATGAGGAGAGAGGACCGGCCGTAGAGCGGGAGGTAACCCCACCCCTCCCACCGCCTGCTAGGAGAATCGAGGAACTCTTCCTCCGACAAAACCCACCCACCTTCAACGGGTTAGGTGACCCAGCTGAAGCAGAGGTATGGGTGCGCGCATTGGAGCGCATTTTCAATTTTCTCCGTTGCACGGATCAGGAGCGCATGACGTGCGTTTCCTTCCAACTGACTGGATCAGCTGACTTCTGGTGGGAGGCCAGGAGGAAAACAATGACCCCTGAGCAGCGTGAGAATATGACTTGGGAGGAATTTAAGACGGGAATATACTATAAGTATATTCCTAAAAGCTATAGGAAGAAGAAGGAAATGGAATTTTATAACTTGAAGCAAGGGAGGATGTCGGTCACGGAATACGACCGGACCTTTTGCGACATGTCTCGGTATGCCCCAGAGCAGGTGGATACCGATGAAAAGATGGCTGAGAAATTCTGTGCCGGACTGAGACACGAGATCAGGATGGCGCTGGCTAGCCACGGGGGCTTATCCTACCCGGAATCACTAAGCCGCGCCCTAGATATCGAGGCGGCTATGCCAGGAGAGAGAGCAGTGGCTGCGGCACCACCAGCATTCACCCCAACACCTTCCCAGAACCATAAAGGGAAGCGCAAGTGGGAGGACAATCGGGGCAGCACAGCTCAGAAGAAGCCATGGGAAGGGCAAAACCGGTCCCACCACTCGGAAAGGTCAAACTTTGTAGCACCAGCCAACGATCACCCACAGAAATATCCCACTTGCATGAAGTGCAAGAAAATGCACCTGGGAGAGTGCCGGGCTGGCAGCGATAGCTGCTTCGCCTGTGGACAGAAAGGACATATAGCTAGGAACTGTCCCACAAAGCAGCAAGGAGGAGGCTCCAGGCCTAACCAGCCAAACCAGAGGCAATATGTTCGAGCCATGCAGGCTCAGCCTCAGGCTCAGCAGCAGCAACACCGGTTGCCGCCACCTCCACCCCAGTACCCTCAGTACCCATCCCAGAGGAAGCCACAGCGAGCCCGGGCTTATGCAATGAACCAGAAGCAGCCGGAAGGGAGTCAGGGAAATCTGACAGGTATGGGAATACTCCTAGACACCCCAGTGATAATTTTATTTGATACGGGAGCTTCTCATTCCTTCATTGCTAAGTCATGCGTAGAGAACCTAGAATTGGATTCGGAACTTATAGGAGCATCCATGAATGTTTCTTCACCTCTAGGAGGAATCACTACTATCACTCATGCTTGCTCGAATCTGAGCCTGAACATAGGATCTATTAAGGTGCTAGCGAACAATCTTAGCATACTACCGATGAATGACGTGGACATAATCCTAGGAATGGATTGGCTAGCTGAAAACTATGCCACGATCCTTTGCCATGAGAGGTAAATATCCTTCCGACCCCCTGGGAAGGAACCTACGAGTTTTCATGGGATCACCACGACTCGAAGGAAGTCGATTATCTCAGCCTTACAAGCCGAGAAATTGGTAAAGAAAGGTTGCTCGGCGTACTTAGTCTCCTTGAATGGAGGGGCCAAAGAAGAGCGAAGAATCGAGGACGTAACCATCGTACAGGAATACCCAGACGTGTTTCCAGAAGAGTTGTCGGGCCTACCTCCAAACCGACAATTAGAATTTACGATCGATCTAGAACCTGGGTCTACACCAATTTCCAAGGCACCTTATAGGATGGCACCGAAGGAGTTGGAGGAGCTCAAGATCCAACTCCAGGAACTTTTAGATCTCGGTTTTATCAGACCCAGCGTATCCCCTTGGGGAGCTCCAGTACTCTTCGTAAAGAAGAAGGACGGCACCCTAAGGATGTGTATAGATTACCGAGGCCTGAATAAGATGACTTTGAAGAACCGGTACCCATTGCCGCGAATAGATGACTTGTTCGACCAACTGAAAGGAGCAAGCGTCTTCTCAAAGGTCGATCTGAGATCGGGGTACCACCAACTAAGGATCCGAACAGAAGATGTTCCCAAAACGGCGTTCCGAACCCGTTATGGACACTACGAGTTTGTAGTGATGCCGTTTGGATTGACTAATGCACCAGCCGTGTTCATGGACCTGATGAACCGCATCTTCCACCCATACCTTGATAAATTTGTCCTGGTATTTATAGACGATGTTCTGATCTACTCTAAGAGTGGAGACGAACACGAGAATCATTTGAGAATCGTCTTGGAAACCCTTAGGAGCGAGAAACTCTATGCTAAATTCAGTAAATGTGAGTTCTGGCTCAACGAAGTAGCTTTTCTCGGACACATTGTGTCATCAGAAGGGATTAAGGTAGACCCCGCTAAGGTGGAAGCAGTTCAAGGATGGAAAGCACCCACAACTCCTAATGAAATCAGAAGTTTCTTAGGGTTAGCTGGGTACTATCGGAGATTCATCGAAGGATTCTCCAAAATAGCTAGACCGATGACCCAACTCCTCCAGAAAGGGATCAAATTCAAGTGGTCGCCAGAATGTGAGGCTAGCTTCCAACTGCTAAAGGAGAAATTGACCACTGCTCCTGTGCTCGCAGTCCCAGAACCCCACAAGGAGTACATAGTCTACACCGACGCATCCAAGATCGGGCTAGGGTGTGTATTGATGCAAGACGGGAAGGTGATAGCTTATGCATCCCGACAGCTCAGGCCACACGAGCTCAATTACCCTACCCACGATCTGGAGTTAGCTGCCGTCGTACACGCCTTAAAAATCTGGAGACACTACCTCTACGGAGTTCGGTGCGAGATCTTCACAGATCATAAAAGCCTCAAATATTTCTTCGAGCAGAAGGATCTCAACATGAGACAGAGGAGATGGCTTGAACTAGTAAAGGATTACGATTGCGGCATAAACTACCATCCGGGTAAGGCTAACGTAGTAGCCGACGCCTTGAGTCGTAAAACATCTTCAAAACTGGCTTATCTCCTCACTCGAGAGGCGGAACTCATAAAGGAGTTCAGCAAAATGAACTTAGAAGTTCTACCACCTCCTGAGACCGTAGAAGGAATTCTTGCTACTCTAGTAGTCGAGCCCGACTTACGGAACAAGATTCTGGAGGCACAAAGGACAGACGAGGCTTTAGAAAGGATCAGACTCCAAGTGAGAAAGAACGAAACCCCGAATTATCAAGAAGGAGCCGATAACGCCATCACTTTTGAGGGGAGACTATGTATCCCGAATGATCCAGAAATAAAGGAGATAATCATGAGTGAAGCACACGACACTCCCTACACCGCTCACCCCGGGAGTACGAAGATGTACCGTGACCTGAAGAGGAAATTCTGGTGGGAAGGGATGAAACGAGACATAGCGTCCTTCGTGGAAAGATGTCTAGCTTGTCAACAAGTCAAAGCACTACACCAGCGACCCTATGGGAAGCTACAACCTTTAGAAATCCCGGAATGGAAATGGGAGCACATCGCTATGGATTTTGTGACTGGATTGCCTAAGTCCAAGCGTGGAAACACCTCTATCTGGGTGATTGTGGACAGACTCACGAAATGTGCTCATTTCATACCAATAATGATCACATATGGATCGGATAAGTTAGCCCAACTGTACGTTCGCGAGATTATACGTCTCCACGGCGTACCAGTATCGATCACCTCAGATCGAGACTCGAAATTCACATCCAGATTTTGGATGAGCTTGCAAAAAGAACTAGGCACTAGACTGAACTTCAGTACTGCCTTCCACCCACAGACTGACGGACAGTCAGAAAGAACGATTCAAACCCTAGAAGATATGTTAAGAACTGTGGTTCTCGACAGAGGTGGGAACTGGGAAGCAGTACTACCCTTGATAGAATTTGCCTACAACAATAGCTACCAGGCAACCATAGAAATGGCGCCGTACGAAGCCCTGTACGGAAGGAAGTGCCGATCGCCGCTTTATTGGGATGAAGTCGGCGAGCGAGCAATAGTGGGTCCTGACCCAGTTAGTGAAATGATTGAGATTGTTCGACAAATCCGAGGAAGAATTAAGGAAGCCCAAGATAGACAGAAATCCTATGCCGACACCCGCAGAACTGAACTACAATTTGAGGTGGGAGATAAAGTTTTCTTGAAGGTATCTCCGTCTAAAGGAATCATTAGATTCGGTGTTAAGGGAAAACTGAGGCCCCGTTTCGTAGGACCTTACGAAATCCTGCAGAGGATAGGATCGGTAGCGTACCGACTAGCGTTACCACCAAGCCTTGGGAACGTGCATAACGTTTTCCACGTATCTCAACTAAGGAAATACGTGTTTGACCCAAAACACGTTATTCACCAAGAAGAGATGATTCTTAACCCTGACTTAAGCTATGAGGAGAAACCCGAAGCTATTTTAGACAAGAAGGTTCAACAGCTTCGAACCAAGTCAATAAATCTAGTAAAAGTATTATGGAGGCACCATGGGCAAGAAGAAGCCACTTAGGAACTCGAAGATAAGATGAGAGAAAAGTACCCAGAGCTATTTGAAGAGAATATGCAAATTTCGGGACGAAATTTTTAGTTAGAGGGGTAGAATGTAATATCCCGTCTTTTAAATCCTAAATAAATTTTCTAACGCTCT
>JAPKLX010000537.1:0-104705 GCA_026898415.1 Leonotis leonurus
GACCAGATTTCATTACCCAAACATAAAACCCTCCTGCACTTCAAACCTCACTTTCACTCACACAAGCACAGACGCAGTTTCACCACCACACCAGAAGAAGTCCTTTTCAGTAACCCCAACTCCAGATTGAGAAGCAATTAGGTATCAGCAACCTCAAACTTTCAGTTTAGTGTCAAGTTCTTAACTAAACAATTCCCTATTTATCTTATTTCACAGAAGAAACACCAAAGAACCCCTAATCAGACATCTACAGTAAGTATAAGCTGTCCCTTTTATTTTAAGCCTAGAACAGAAACATGCGTAGGAAGATGTTCTAGGCTAGCAAAGCATGCTTACATATTTTCTTTTATGCCTCAGAATTCAAAGGATTTTGCTTATATGCTTTGAATATCTAGAACCTATGCACTCTCATACAGAAATGCAGAACATTTAGAACAAAGAAATTAGAAACTTTTAAGGTTTAAGTTCAGAACTAGCAGATCAAGAATTTAGAGAACTAAGAAGCTTTTAGATCCTAAGTTAGTTAGAAACAATTTACAGATTTCAGAAACTAGATCTATACTTATATATATATATATGTATAGATGCAATAACAGAACATTTAGCTAGTTAGATATTATATACGCATGCAGACTTGAGGAACATAACCTACCAATAGTTTTACATGTATAGATTCTGATTTTTATAACTGAACATACGAAATTGTGTTGATTCAAGCTCCAGAACATACTCAATGATCTTATATCCCTAGAACAGAGTTTATACTCTTATACCCCGGAATAAGAAATCCAACTAAAAGACCTAATATCAGAAAATTTACCATACAGAGATTACCTCACACGACAAACATTCAGAAGCCCTCCCACGAACCACTCAGAACAAGACCAGCAACCCATGTGTTTCCCAGCCAAGAAATAAGAACAAATCAAGTTCAGTAATTGTTTAAAATAGAAAATTTAAAGACATTGTAACTATACGGAGAAATTCCAGATTCATGAAAACCCAAATTCGAAATAAGAACTTTGTAAACTTTCCAGAACCAACATCCAGAAGGAGAATCGAACATGCAATAAGAAAATATTAGAGTCGAGTAAAAACTGGGACAAAGCTAAGAAATTAGAAATAGGTAAGAATCTACCTGTGAGAAGCCAATAACTGCCGAGCTCTGACGAGTTTCCTCACCGAGAAATCCCCCTCGCTGAGAGTTGAAGAACAAGATGAGATTTCAAAATACTTAAAGGGCGAATCGAAAATATAAAATGAAATCTAAGTTTTCGAACCAGAAATTGGAAAGAGAAGGGCGATATCACTGCCGATTCAGCCGGGAAACTAACGAGTCGAGAGACCGAGAGACAGACGAGGAAGAGATGGAGCAGGGAGAGATGGCGATGGCTACTACTGCGTTTCATCCTAGGAGGAGTTTCAGGCGAGGAGGTGTGTGAAGAAGAGTGATCTGTTGTGTGAAGAAGCAGCTAGGGTTAGAAAAAAATAAAATGGGCTGTCGAAGAGAGAATCGGGTAGATAGAGTGAACCGAGTTTAAGAATCAGTTGGGCCGGGTTTAAGATTCATTCGAGCCGTATTAAAATTTAACAAACGGGCCAAATCAATTGAAGTCTAGCGGGCTGAGCAACATTATTAAGGGTGGGCTTGATTTTAATTAAGTTATGGGCCTATTAAATGGGCCCAGAATGGGTATTAAGAATGGAATAAATCATCTCTTAATAATGTTTTAATAAATAAATCTTTGGATTAAGATAATAATTAAAGGGATAAATTATAAATAGTTAGATTTGATCCAATAATTTAGAACCATTAATTATGAATTTTGTAATAATGGCCATGAAATTCTTAAATGATATTAAATAGATTAATGCTAACCATTAGAGCTTTGACTAAGCATTTAAATTAGAATTTATTTAATTCAAGTAAGTTATCTTGAATAATTATAATCCTCGTTATTAAAATTATTTCGAGTGAGATATCTCGACTTATTATAGTGCCTTAATTAGATAGAATGACTTAGAGAATATTATAGAGAAATTTGATAAGTAGATAATTATTGGAAATCTTCAATAATAAGTTGATTTAATTACTAGAAACTCAATTCTAAATTTAGTAATAATTAGAAAATTATGAAATAATAGCACATTATTTCATTTTGAGTAGATAAGACAATTAATACTCACGAAGAGTATTTTTCCTCTTAATTATAATTAAGGTTCGGCGAAAAGGGAAATTCCAGTCGATCTAGATCAGCACTTCGTTAGACAAGGAAGCATATCAGGTAGGCTTTCTTTTACAAATCAAATCGTATGCGTTGTACCAAATTGATATTTTCGTTTTAGAAATGCTTTAGAATTTAAAAATGTTATGAAGTATTGCATTGTCGAAAATATTTGTATTATGGTATGATGCGTATCTGTTGAACAATTAATCGATTTTAGACCTTTAAAGATTTATATCTTTTAAGGTTAGTGTACACCAGAACCGTGAGTCATCTTAGCGGGTTGGCCGGTTCAGTGTTCGCGGAAAGTGGCCACTTTCCCGACACACAGAATTACAGATATGTATGATTACTCCAGAACTTAGACTGCGCAGTCGAACTTTTAAGATCACAAGAATTTTAGTGAACATAGGTTCTTTAGTGACAAAATCCCTATGTTGCACTGTATTACGGCAATTGCAAATATAACAGTACGAATGTGATTTCGGCATGTGTTTACTGAGTACTTTCGTACTCAGCCCTGCATATATTTATAAATGTGCAGGTTAAGTCGTGATGACGAAGTGGAAGGCTCAGCGGTGGGTTTTTGTCAAACTCTTGTTATTTTACTCTCGGTGGTTTATATGTCGTCATACATGTAAATCTAGATATTGATCCAGTTTCCGCTGCCAGACTTTTGTTTTAGATCTAAGAACTTTTTAGCTATCTATCTTGCCTTCGAATTATGTATTTCAGACTTGTACTCGTTCTCTGTGTTTTCTTGATGTGATTTCAAATCCCTGATGACTTCGAACGTTTAGTGTCTCTTGATGTCGGTATAATCTTTGTGGACTTCAGACTTTGAAATTCTGTTGATGTATTTGGGGTGTCCGTGACACCCAAACTCTATCAAAATCTTCCTCCTTGTGGTACGTTTCACGTATCATCCTTTTATCAATGTTTTCGTTTCGTTTTATTTCCCGTTGTTCCCTTTTAGTCACGTTTTCCTCGATTTCACTTAGAAAAGTGAAATGGGGACGTGACAAGTGGCTAATGTGAATTTATGGGATTTTATTAGCCAAGTATGTAAGAGTTAGAAATTGTTAGTTTAGTATGTAAAGAAGTGATGTAATAATATAAATAAGATAAGTGATGAATGTAATGTTAAGATAGAAGGATGCAAAAGTCGAAGAAATTATAGTTATACTAATTGATAATCAAGTAAATTACAAGAAGAAGAATGAGATTATGAATTGATGATTTCATAGAAAAGAGTAAGATTTCTTATTCTTAAATGTTTTATTTATGAAAGGTTCAGCTGAGAAAGAGAAAGAAGAAAAGAAAGAAAGAGACGAAGCCTCGGGTTAAATAGATTAAACCCTTCAGGTGGGCTTTCTAACTAAAGAATGCACGTGCTAAAGAATTATTTATGAAGATATGTTTTTATGTTTAAAGAAGTTGACTTGCCTATTTTTGAGCATGTTGCATGTACATATCTACGCCAGAATTACGATATCGGCCCTATGCCGGACTAGCTGCCGGTAAGGGTTTGTGTACACATTAGACCGTGAGCCGGTGAGCGGACTGGCCGGTCAGAGTGTTTGAGGGGGAGGCCTACCTCTCAACATAAGAAAGTAGATATGGTATCACAGATTTAAGATATTTGTCTGCAGACATAGAACATGCATATTTAGTTTTTATTGTTTTCAGAAAGAAAAGATATATGTTTTAAGAAGCGTATGCAGGTTATTTTTTCTTGAAAATCCTGTATATGCTAAAGTTGGCAAGTCAATCATATAGCTCTAAGAGCAAGTTTTAAATGTTTTGGCATGTGTCCACTGAGTGCTTTATGTACTCACGCCCTGCATGTGTTTCTAAACATGCAGGTTGAGCTGGGAGATGGCGATGGAGCTGAACACTATAGTTATTTCGACATGTAAACTATTGAGTGGGTTATGGTTATTTTGTTGAATTTTGTTGAAACATACTTGTGAGCCCAGAGTTATATGTCGTCATACATATAACTCAACCACTCTTTCCGTTGTGAACCTTAGTTTTCTTTTGGTTGTTAATCTGAATGTTTGGTACCATTATGTTTGCTCAGCTTATGAAATCCATGTTGGTAATTTCCTTGGTGAATCATCATGTTTAACCCTTCTTCTTAATTACTTGAGCTTTGCCTTTGGTAAATTGAAACCCGAGACCATAAATTGTTGAGTTTTGTTTTCGATAGAAACAGGGCAGCAGGTTGAAAACCCTTTTCTGTGCGTTTCATCTGTCCTAATTCAGGTAAACTTGGTACCATTTCAAAGATCTTTTCAATACCTTTCTAATGGTTCTTTCGGATCTCAATTTGGAGTCCGGATGAGTAAGTTATGAGCCTTTGAAGTTAAGGTGTCGAACCTGCCCTGAATTCCTGCGAAAACTTTGATTCAATTTATCCTTGAGAATAAAATTCATTTCCCAGAGTTTCCTAAGTTAACCGAGTCATGGTCTAATTACTTAACTAAGAAAGGGTTAAGGAATTGGGCTGTGACACTGCTGTTGAACACTCATACTTCATTGATGGAAGAATGGTGTTCACCTATATTTTTTTTAACTATGTTGTAGGATTTCACAACATTATCACCACACACCCTCTCCAATTCCTGCCGAAGGAAGTGGCAACCTTCTACCTCACATGGCAAGGAGAGAAAGGTGGGAACGAGGCCACCGTTCGTGTAAGCAAGGGAAATACTACCAGCAACTCAACTTACAACGTGTTGAACATCATAGACGAGGTCTATAAGCTGAAGGATGAAGGTATCAGTCTCGGAGACATCACAGATGATCAGCTGCAGGAAGCTATCGAGATGATGATGGTTGTACCAATAAACTACACTAAAAGAATGTTCAACCGGGGATTGCTCGCTCCGGAGTACAAGATCGTCATCGAATTTGTACAATGGATATTCATGAACCACAACGGTTCAACGGGGATTGCTGTGGTGCTAAATCTCCATGTTAATTGGATCAGATTTCTATTTGATTTGTTGACAAAAGGAGGCAAAAATGATTACATTTATCAAGGGAGAGAGCCCAGGCATTGAAGTGAAGAGGAGCAGCCTGAGGCATTCCACCAAGATCAGTTTCATGCTGGAAACATTTTCCAAACAAGACAAGTGGGATGAAGTGATTGAGTTCAACGACAGATTGAGATTTCCCAAGGATCAACATCAGATCGAGATGTCCATGGGAATCACAGCCAATCTGATAGCCAAGATAACAGACCCAGTGCATGTTAATGCTTTGATGGAGATGGGGAGCTCAAATCCAATCTGGATTTCCCCATCTGTCACTGTTGAAAAATCTGTCAAGTCCAGAACCACCAAGGAGAAGCTAGTGGAGAGAACTCCTTCGAAAAGAGTCACAAGAAGAGCAAGATCAGTGGACACTGATGCTTCGACAACTGCTCAACAGCCAAAACCCAAGAGGAGAAGATTACAAAAACTCTCTGAACCAGTGGAAGAGGTCCAGGTTCAGGAACCTGCTTTTACAAATACACATATCCCTCAACAGGAGGTTTAGGATGAGGACGAAATTCTAATTGGGGGGCCACCAGAAGAAGTTTCCCCCATCTCCTCTTTTGACCCAAGTCAGGAAAAAGACTTTTCTCCTGCTCGCACTGCTAGTCCATCATTTGTAGAACAATTAGTGCAGATTGATGAGGAAGAAGAGGAAGAAGAGGAAGAAGAGGAAGAAGATGAATCCTCAGATGAGGATGTGGAGAAGAAAAAGGCTGAAACTGTGGTGAAGCTGCTGGAAGCAGAAGCAGATCACTTAGTTATTAAATCATTTCCTGGCATACAGCTAACTCCAAAAAGTTATGATGTTACTAAGCGACTGAAACTACTTCATCTCATTAAGGACAAGGAATTCTAAGTCCTTGATGCACTGCTCAAGACCAGATCGATCGCTGAACTCAAGGCAGAAGAAGCTATACTTCTGAATATCTTCGAAGTCTCCTCTGCTGTAGAGTTGAGAGATACTTACCTCCAGAGCATCTTGGCTATAGCCCAGCATGAGGCCAAGAAGCTACAAATCGATCTGAGGTCCATTTATGCAAAAGAAGGGATGTTACAATTCTTTGACAGTGTGGTAGATGAAGAGGAAGATGCAGCTCACCAAACAGAACCAGCTCAGCAACAGGCTGATGCTGCAGACCACACTATTCCAGCTACAGAGATAGCTGAAGAACCTGCTCAGGTTGACAGTGAACCTCAAATGCCAGCCCAGAAAGGAAAAAGACCAATACAGATCGAGGTGGTTGATTACAAACGAGAGGAAGATCAACCTGCTGGACAAAGGGTGGGAGGAAAGCTGACAGATGATATATACACCCCCTCTGTAGCAGCAACCATGGATGAATTTGTGGAAACAACAAACCTGGAAGAGATATTGATGACTCAGCATCAATCTCTGTCCAATGAACAGGTCAAAGATTTAATCTCAATCAAAGTGGACAAATTCATGTATGGCACTCTTTCAACTGTCCAGGACCAGGCCACCAGAGTCCTCACTGAATTCAACAACAGCCTGAAGTCACATGTAGACCAGGTGGACTCTGACCTGAGGAGAACTTGCAGACTTAAGCTCGAGGAGCTAAGCAAGAAGATGGATGATGACAGATCTGCTGCTGAGCAAAGAAAGGAACAGATTGATCAGACTCTGTCATCCATGGAGCACAAAGTCCAAATGATGTACAAGATAGTCTCTGAATTTGCAAAGAAAGAAAAGGACATGGTGCATGAAGTTGTAAAGAAATAGACTGATGGAATTACTAAGGAAGTGATCAAGGCAGCAAAGATTGAAATCAGATCACAACTCAGAAATTTGAAGATGACGGAGTGAATTTTGTGGAGAGGAAGCTGAGCGATCTGAGATACCCCACTAAGACGATGATCGACACATACATAGATGAGATTGGGATGATCAAAGAAGACCAAGAAAACTACACTGCTGATCTGACCAATGCAAAATCATCTCTAGAGAAAAAGATTGATGAATCCAACTCAAATATCACTTCTCTGCTCAACTACAAGATGGATTCTGAAAAGGAGATGCAGGAGATGAAGGAGGAGATCACCTCTCTTAAGGCACTCATCAACATTTATATTGATGATGTCGAAAAGGGGGAAGGATCTGGAAAGAAGAAATGAGGATCTAAAAGTAGAGGAGCTGGAAAAGGAAAGGGTCGATCTGGTGCTGTTGGAGAAAGGACAGAGGTTCAACTTGAGCAGCCAGCACAACCAGATCAACCCGATCAACCATCTGCTAAATCCAAGAGGCCATCTAAGTCTGAATCAAACAGATCGAGCCAATCTCAGTCCTTAAAGAGAAAGAAGAAGAAGCCTGGATCTGGCTGGTTTGTCTCTGCTCCTATCAAGACCAAGAAGCCCAAAGAAGGAGAAACTAGCAGGGTGCCAGACAATCTGAAGGAAGGATGGGAGGGGCTGAAGTATGGATTCATTATGTGCCGCTATTTTATCAAAGAACCTATCTACTGCGAGGGCACAGCTCATGAAGCTTTCAACCTATATCTGGACATGAATGACGCCAAAGATCTGGTCCAGGACATCAGAGCAGCAGCAGTAGAGGCCCAGATCACTATCACTGCGCCAGACAGAGAATACAGATAATGCCCAGACATCCATGGCACAAAAATCCCGGACAAAACCTACCTGCTGAACTTCATAAATCAACTTGCTGAAAATAGGGGGTACAAGATCGATGTCGAAGACCTAGATTACATCAGGGTCAGAGAAGGGGTATATGAAAGTGTCCAGATGATCTCGGATGATACAAGAGCGAAAATGAAGAAGCAGCTGGAAGAGAAGAAGAAGACCAGATAGTTATCCTAATCTCAGATCTTACACTATCTGTCTTCTAGTATTCTGTTTTTGGACAATCTGTAAACCTATCTGTTTTACATGATCACTCTTATAAAATGGGTTTCTGATGACAAAACCTTATTGTCCAGAACATATATAACTGCTATTAATCGTTATAACCTAATAACGAAAACATAAACAATCTGGCCTTTTAAACTAGATCACTCATAATGCTTAAATTAGGGTTATATTGTAAAGTGTGGTTTCGACATCATCAAAAAGGGGGAAATTGTTGGGAACCCCGAAGTATTTTGGTTTTGATGATGATCTCTCGAAACACACTTAGTCTTTACAGCTTTTGATTGGTGTTAAACTGTTCTACATGTTAACAGATCACTAAGCATAAAGTGAATTCTGATAGAGAACAGATTAGGAGACAACTTAGCATGTAAAGGAATTATTCCTATAGAAGTCATTTCAATAATAGTCTAGGTTGAAGACTAAGACATTTTTCAAAGAGAAGAAATCGATCTGCTATGACAGTCACCGACCAGATCACCGACCAAATCGATGATCACTGCGAAGCACCAGATCAATAGAGTCATCAAACCACCAGATACCATCATCCTACACATCATATCCACTTTCCACATCAATATTGAAGTCCATCCACTAAGGTTTGGAAGGAGAATCCATGATTGACACGAAGAAGGAAAGTAATCGTTATCGATCTACTTTCCATACTTAGAGGATTGTATCAACGCTTCTACAAGGAAACAGCTGATATAATGAATATCACTGATTGGCAATCAAAAATCAATCACACTCCAATCAACAAACGGCTAGAATTTCAAATTCAAAGCCTATATATTTGGAGTTCAAAGTCTGGAGAATGTGGAGTGCTACATCGTTAAAAACATTCTCAAGCAATCAATCTCTACGTCAGACTAAAGCTTCAAACTGTTTGTGATTCTAAATCACACCAACCCAACCTTTATTCAAGTCTGTCTTATCGAGAGAAAGGAGATCACCCTGCTAGCTAGTAATTTTCTAGTGGTAACGTAGAGGTAATCTGTTGTAAAGGGACACGACCCTTATTCGTGCATAAGTTTCAACCAGATTGTGTTTGAAACTTGTGGCTCGTTCTCCGCGAGTATAAAGAAGAAGTGTATCCTAGTAGTGGATAATCTGATCTAGTTTGATCAGACCGTGGACGTAGGGATTTCCCGAACCACGTTAAACAACTGTGTCATTTACCTTTCTGCATTTTTATATCATGTTGTTTATTTATTCTAACCCTTGCACTATCATTTAAACCTCAATCAACCTGCTTTAACGATCTGGATTATAATTAAGGTTTTCAATATAAGAGCACCAACTAAGTCCACCATATTTCCGCACACACAATACTTTAAAAGTAATAAGATCACTCTTATTATTGTCTAAGTATTTACACTAGAGAGCAACCTGTTTGGATTCACTACTACAAATTATATTATACACTACGGTGCATACACTACGGTTTTTTCATAAACCGTAGTGTATGTGTGTTTTTTTCATTAAAGACTACAGTTATAAAATAAACCGTAGTGTATGTGAGTCATAGACTACGGTTTTTAAAAACCGTAGTCTATGTGCGTGTATTTTTAACCTATACACTACGGTTTTTTAAAAACCGTAGTCTATGTGCGTGTTTTTTTACTCTATATACTACGGTTTTTAAAAACCGTAGTCTATGTGCTTTTATTTTTAATCTATACACTACATTTTTTAATAAAAGTGGTCTATATACATATATATTACACTACAGTCTTTTAAAACTGTAGTCTATGTAATTAAAAGAATGAAACCATAGCCCTAATCCTAGCATAAGTCATATCTCTCCCAATCCTGACCATTCTCGAAGAAGCATCTCATCTTCCCAAATCTCTCCTCTTCCTTCACGGCTTCGAAAATCATCAGCAGAAACGTGAATATCCGATGAAATCAGCTCCGGTAGGTGGAGACGATGAGCAATTTGAGGGGTATATGCAGGCCACATGCGGTGTTTGCTTCCATGGCGTGTTGCTACAGATCGATGGGTAGGGCTTTGTCGACTGAGAAGTAGATTTGCAGCTTGGGACGGCCGCCGCCGCCGCCGCATTGCTTCGCGGTTTGGTTCCGTAGGTTGGGGGAACAGAGGCAGTACGAAGTGCGGGTGAGGCAGAATCGCCAGAGGAGAATGGTTGCTTAACTCTAGAATGGAGGCAATAGTTGGGTTGATGAAGTGCAGTAGTTTTTTGGTTGTCCGTTTAAAGGAGCCAAACACTTCTTTCATAGTGATAGTATACCTTAACTCTATAGTACCTTTCCTTTTTTATAGTCCCCCTCTTCCATTTTATTTGATCGATTCTCACATAGCAAGAAAAACCCAGAAAGGAAATCAATTTATTAAGAAATTCCCAGAGACCGGAAAAGTAGCCATGTCTCTGGGGTACGCCGAGAAGCTTTCCTTCATTGAAGATGTGGGCAATGTTGGAATGGCTGAATTTTTCGACCCACCTCACGTTTTTCAGGAGAAAGTAATGATTTTTGTATCTCTTTAATTTTACCCTGCATTATAATTTGTTTGATGTATTTTAACTGTTTGATGATGATTTTGTTCTCATGTATTAATTGTGTGATTCGGTAATCATTCTATCTGTGTTTGGGATGACTTGAATTAAGCTCTTTAGGTTTTTTTGTTTCCTTCCTATTAGTTTATAGCCATTATGCCCTAGGAGGGTTTTAGCTGATGCCCAGAAACTCATTGGTTTGGTTGTTCAATGAGATCTGATTTTTGGTGAGCTGCAGTTATCTGTTATGCGTGAAGAAGTTTTTATTTTTCGGGCTGACTATATCGTGTTAGGGTCCTTTTGACTGGATTTTTGAATGAAATGCAATAATGCTACTTTAGTTGATTGGATTTGAGGTTGGTTATTGGGGAAACCATGTTTTGATAGATGTGATCAAGATAATGAGGAATTGAGGATAAGTTGATAAATTTATATATAGACGAAGTAATTGATTGATTGATCAAGAGAGTGTGCGAGTGCTGTAAATATTGAAGTAAACTACAATGAGGGAAGCGCGACCTGTATCTATTCTAAGATATCTTTCGTGGCCCCAAGGGCATCTGGACCCTTCAGGTAATGGTTGTCTTTTTTCCTATATGCATCATTGCTTTCTTTGATAAGTGCTAGGCATGATCTTAATAGAAGCCTCCTCCAATTCTTTTACCCCAGGAAGGTTCTCTTCATTTGAATGTGTGAATATTGCTATGCAAATAAACATATCCTGTTTTTAAAGTTAATTGCTTTTCTATTAGAATAGTGTAGCCGACATTTATAGGACATGCATTTCTTGGTGTTTGTGTGGAAAATCATTTTTTAGATTTATACTTGACGATAAAAGCCCTTAGCACCGACTATTGAAGAATAAAGGGAACAACAACTTATATTAATTAAACAAATTAGATTAGTGGATCTTGATGATGACCTCTTCTAAAATGAACATGATTGTTACTGCAACATGATTTTATTCATGCATAGCTTAGCCACTATGCTTATTATACATTGCTTGAAAGTTGAAACATGACTAATTGATAGAAGGCCGTCAATTTTTTTCCTAATTTACTATCCTACTTATTTGTAGCACCAGGGCAAAGCTTTGCCAGAATCATCTTTACCTTTCCATCGAGCAACACCAAGCAATATAGCTTTCATCTTGGGTTGAGACGTGCCTTCTAAATTTTCAGAAAACACCGAAGGACAAGAAAGCTAATCTAGTGATACATGAACGTGTCGACAAGGTGATCTTGAATGCCACAAACTTAATTTGTGTATAGTATGATTATTTGACTCAGTGTGGTGATGGTGGATAAAATTATCTTTACAGGTGATGACAAGAGTCATGGACATGCTAAATATGCGCATCCCTCCATTTATTAGAATTGATCTATTCCAGATTATTATAACTCAAGCCTTGAGTCTAGGTACTTATTATATAATGCATAAGAGACTATCTTTCAAAACAATTATTTCTCTGAATTACATCAACCGTCGTACTTTATTGCTCATGAACAAATTCAGTTAAAGCTAAATGTTCACTATTATTGTATGCAATATTGCTTTTGAATGTTTGTTTCTCGTATTTCAGATAAAAAGTACGTGAACTGGACTCTCAGGATAGCAAGTGCGAATGGGAAGCAAGCACCGTTACCTTTTATCAGATCAGTTGAGGTGAGTTGCCGAACTTTATATTACCCCTTTCTAAATTGTAATAAACCCCAATATTTAGGATTTTATGTCATATCTAGTTTCATGTTCTGCTGTGATTGAACAACAGGTCTCCTCTGAAAGTCTAAGTATGAAGGCAGCTATTTTATATGACCAACCACTTCATCTCAAAAGGTACATCCTTCATTCCATTATATGACCTCTATTTTAGAATGGTTTCCTCTTCCTTCTATGGAAATTCTCATTTTTTTCACACGTAAACACTTCTGAGTGCGTCGTGCATGTACTGGGGTTATTGCTTCTTGGTCAAAGAGCCGTACACCTACCGAATTATCAATTAAGACGATATCGCATGTATATTTTGGTTTACTCGATAAAAATCTTTTTCGTTGCTTATCAGGAGGACAGCGAGAAACACAAAATCTTTCCATATTTTCTTGAAATTGAACTTCAGTGCTGGTTGCAAGTGTACATATGCCGATCTGAAAATCCCCTTCGATTTTGAGGTGAGAATACACTTTTCCTCAAGGGTTCTAACTTCTGATAGTGAACATGGGTTGATGAAGTAAATGGAGGTTGTTCAATGGAGGTCAACACATGGGTTGATGAAGTAAATGGAGGCAATAGTTGGAACGGACATGAAACATCGGTACAGATGGAGTTTCACATTTTGGGTTTTACTATTTTAGCATGTACGTAGAATTGTAATGTTATAAATTACTGGTTGTAAATTTCAGGTGAACAAACTACTGCTTGTAAACTTAAAGTAACTATGTTATCGAGCTATTTTGATGTAATGAATATATGGGTGCTTGGAATTATATGTTTTTCATATTATGATTTAGATTAAATTATAAATTTTGTCATAGTAATAAACTACAGGAAAACATAAATCGTAGTCTATACTCTATCATACACTACAGTTTTCTTCGAAAAGCGTAGTCTATAACATACTATAAACTACAGTAATATGATAATTTATAGCAATTAATAAGAATACACTACAGTTTTAGAAAAAAACCGTAGTCTATACTATAACATTCACTACGGTTTAATTTTTAAACTGTAGTCTATTTGTTACACTACGGTGCATATACTACGGTTTTAAAACTGTAGTGTATGAAATACTATACACTACGGTTTTAACTGCAAACCGTAGTCTAAAATAACAAATACACTACGGTTTTCAAAGAAACTGTAGTGTATGCCATAAATAGACTATGGTTTTTTTACATAGACTACGGTTTTAAAATCGTAGTGTATATCCACATGTATACACTACGGTACTATAGACTACGGTTGTTAGAGGTCATAGACTACGGTTTAAAACCGTAGTCTATGTTGTTTTTTCTACTAGTGATTGATCTGCTATCGATCTGTCGATCGATCTGGTCAGTCATCTGCCGAGCAATTTCTTCTTAAAGAATAGCTTGAACTCTCTGATAATTTGCCAAGTAAACTGAAAATTTGGTGTATTCCCCCCCCCATACACCAAACCTTACTCTTTCGGGACCAACAAAGTCTGTGGGCCAAATTTAAATTTAGAGATATGTTGGGTTCAAGTTATTAAATGGGTTGTAATTAATCAAAGTATTTGGGCCAAGATATTCAATTAATTCATGGATAATGTTAAGTACTAGATAATGCTAAAGTCCAATACAAGAGTTACAAGAGTATAAAGTAAGAATTATTATTATTCTATTACATATTGTTATATTAGTTGAGTTAAATAAATTAGGATTTAAATAAATTATAGCTTGGCTTGAAATCCTACGAGAATATTTTCAGAGAAAAGATTAAAGCACTCGAATATTAGTCGAGTTAAGACTCAAGAATAACTCTTGAAATAATAAGGATAATATTTCCTTTCAAATTAGAAAATAGTATATATATATACTCAATTCGAATATCTCACTCTGTAATCTATTTAAAGGTTATTACGGGAGTAAAAGTTCGAGTCGAAAAGAGGAGCACAACAGGTAGGCTTTCAATCTTATACATCAAGTGTAGGCTTTCTTACACTATAAAAATATATGTGTATGATATCATTTTATGTTTTTTTTCTTTTCAAAAAGCTTTAGAATTGAAAATGTCTTTGAAGTATTGTCTTACCATAAATGTTTATGATTTTTTTTGTATGATACCTATCTGCTCAATGAAGTTAAAAGAATCGAATTCGGGTCACAGTGGGATAACTATCATACTATGACTAGTGTACACAAAGTAACCGTGAGTCATCGAGCGGGTTGGCCGGTTAAAGCGACTGTGAGTCATCGAGCGGGTTGGCCGGTCAAGGTGTTCGGGGAAGGTGGCCACCTTCCTGACACAAAGAAGAAGAATAAATTACAGATATGGTGGATTACTAAAAGAACTTAGACAGATGTCGAACTTTAAGATTTCACGAAAAGGATTTTAGTGAACATAGGTTCTTTAGAGACAAAACCCCTATGTTTCACTTGAGATGGCATGATAATTATATATGTATGCGTGTGGTTTTGACATGTGTCTACTGAGTACAATTTGTACTCAGCCCTGCATGTATTTATAAATGTGCAGGTTGAGTTGTGATGTTGAAAGGGAGTGCTCTGCAAAGTCTTTTGTCGGTCTCTTTGTTTAGTATAGACTCTTGGGGGTTCTGCGTGTCTTCACACATGTAGAGATTTTATCAATCCAAGTAACTTTTCGCTTCTAGTTTGAGATCGTTATGTAATAAACCTAAAACTCAAGTTTCTTTCATGACAAGTTATTATGTATTGAGCATAAGACTCAAGTCGTTTTCTTGCTAATCATGTACGATGAATTATTCGCCCAGTTATGAGATTGTTTTTTAGTTTCGTCCTTGTTCCATTACCCCATTTCTATCCCGGCTTCTTTAATTCATTCTCAAGTCACGGTTTTCCCAGCTTTACTATCTTTAGTAAAGTGCGGTCGTGACACTTCGTGCTTGGAGATTGACAAAATTATCGCGTGATATGTCTCCCTGATCACTACGATCGAAGACACATCGAATATGTTTTGAAGAGTTGCCTCTTCAATCTTCAATTCTTCAATTGACTTGATAGTGAGCAGGGAGTCCAAGATATAATATTCACTATCCTTTATCAACAGTTAAGTCTTGACTCATCGAGCTGCTGAGTAGCTCTCTGGTGTCAAAGCAATTCCAAGGAAGTCCTGGAGCATCAGTATGTAGTCTTGTTGGTCTTTTCTCCTATAGGCATCAGTATGCTTGCTTCATCTCCTTTCGTTTCATCTTCCCATGTCAGATAGAAGATGGCGACTTGTTTGGGTAGATACATCTCGGGATGAGATGTCATAATATTTTGGAATCTTAAACAAGGATTTAGAAAATAAGATATAATTATCAGTGCGTAAAGAAAAATATATTAATTTTATCAACTTTTAAGCATGAACAATAAGAACATCATATATGCAGATTTCCTGTTTTTCATCACATCTACAAGTAAATTGTATATCTAATCATGTAATCATAACAGATAATCAACGAACAACTTAAGCATGATTTATAATCAGATTCTCAGTAATAAGTAGATATGAGCTTCATACACATCAAGAATTCTAGCATGAACAAAAGTATATGAAGAAATTCTAGAAATCAAATATCGCATATGAATCAAACACAGAGAGTTCAAATAATCAATCTATATCATAAATAGCATAGGAATACCTATAAGCATAAAAAGAACCTCTGCAATGTTTGATAGGAACATAAATTTCTTCAAGCTTTTTGAAACCATGGGTGTTGAAAACAACGAAGGGTTCGGGTGAAATATGCTTTTGGACTTCAGAGACACACTATGGGAATTTCATTATTGATTCTACCATTTTCAAAATAGGTTTTGAATATTTTGAAAAAGTTTGAAAATTATTTTGAAAATGGTTCCCAAAGAATATTCGAAGGCTGAAGAAAGTGAACAATTAATCTTCGAAACACATATATATAGACAGATAATGAACGATCACGATTAAAATTAAAAGTTTAAGGGTTGAGATGAATTTTCCCTTTTAAATTTTCCCTCTTTGACTCCTCCTTTTTCCCGCTTCTACTACACGTCTGGTACATGCACCATAGATGTAGGGTTAGATAGAGGTACGTGCAAGTAGTCCTTCGCGTCTGCAACTTTCCTTTCTTATATTAGGTAATAATTCTCCTCAATTACACTTTCCAATACATGTTAAAATCATTCCAATGTATGTAATCTATACCAAATATGTCATCTGATGTTAATTGGACACTCTCATAAATAGCATCCCTTACTCTGGCATAATTTAGGTCGTGATTATCGATCTTGTATCCTCTGGCCTGAGCTATCAGAAGAATGCACATTCTTCCTTCCATCATGATCTCACATCCGCATGTTTACATCTTGTATGTAAGACTGGATTCTGTGTATCGCAATAGCACTCGAGCTGTCATAGAATATAGGTATTTCCTTCGCATAGATCTCATAATCCTTGAGCTGCTATTTGAGCCATAATATCCGGGAACAATAGCTTCCAGCAGCCATGTACTCAGCTTCAGTAGTTGATGTAGCCATGGAGGTTTGCTTCTTTGAAAACCATGAGATCATCTTGTTTCCAAGAAACTGACAGGTTCCCGAAGTAGACTTCATATCTAGCTTACATCTAAATAGCCAATTAACTCAAAATTATCATCACATGGATACCATAAACCTATGTGAGTTGTTCATTTGAGATAGCGTAGTATCTTCTTAGATGCTTCCATGTGAGATTCTTTGGGGTTGGTCTCCAAATGCAAAAGTAATGTCAGGTCGACTAGCAGTTAGGTATAAAAGTGAGCCTATGATACACCTTGTTGGTCCCGAAAGAGCAAGGTTTGGTGTATGGGGGGGGGGAATACACCAAATACAAACTTTTCAGTTTACTTGACTAATTAGAATAAGAGAGGTTTAAGCTTTCTGTGTTACAGATTGCTCAAAGTGTCAGACCAGATCGACTATCTAATCGGTCTTGTTCTGTCCAGGCAGAATCTCTCAAGTGAGTGACACAAAGCAGAGAGTAAGAGTAATCTTATTCTCCAACAGTGTATTGTGTGCGGAATAATGGTGGACTTAGTCGGTGCTCTTTGTTTAGAAAACCTTTGAAAACTTTGTTCTGGTGCGGCAGATGGTTCTGACTCTTCTGTTTTGCACTTCGCTTTAAAGGCAGTCTCTTTCTCCTTCTTTGAGTTGTTCTCGTTCTTCTTGTTGGAGGAATGATCTGGTCCATGAATTCTTCTGATGTCACATTCATGAACAGCTAGATGATCAAATAGAGCTTCCACAGACAGATCGTTAAAATCAGCACGTAGAGGTTGCATTCCTGAATAAATCTTCCAGCTTGGTGGCAGTGCTCTAAGAATCTTGAGGTTCTTCTCTCTCTGTGTGTATTTGTTTTTATTGAAGGCAGAAACTTCAAGCAATACTTCGATGAACCTGTTCTTCATCTGCTCGATGGTTTCTCCAGGTTTCATCTTGAATTCATCAAACTTGTTACATGCTAGAGACAACTTGTTCTCAATCATTGCTTCAGAACCTAGATTGAGATCTCTCAAGGCTTCCCACATTTCTTTGGCTGTATCAAGATCTTGGATCTTAGCCAGATAGACTCCTTTTACAGTACTGAAAATAACTCCTTTGGCAAAATCATCAAGATTTGCTTCTCTTCTTTCTTCAGAAGTGTACTTTCTGGGATCTTTTAGTACATCTACTTTGACCACTCCTGTTTCAGTGATACGAGTTGTTTCCTTTGTAATGGCTAATGGCCCTTCTTCAATTACCTTCCACATCAAGCAGTGATGAGCTTTGAGGCACATCTTGATTCTGAAACTCCACTCTCTGTAACCTTGAATGGAGAATTCTTCGCATGCCCTGATAACAGATGACTCCATAATGACAGATAGGATGCAGGTGATGAAAAAGATTTTCTAGATCTATTCAAGTTGACCACGTAGGTATTAACCTTGTGAAACAAAACAATGGTCTTATGAACCACTGCTCTGATACCACTTGTTGGTCCCGAAAGAGCAAGGTTTGGTGTATGGGGGGAATACACCAAATACAAACTTTTCAGTTTACTTGACTAATTAGAATAAGAGAGGTTTAAGCTTTCTGTGTTACAGATTGCTCAAAGTGTCAGACCAGATCGACTATCTAATCGGTCTTGTTCTGTCCAGGCAGAATCTCTCAAGTGAGTGAAACAAAGCAGAGAGTAAGAGTAATCTTATTCTCCAACAGTGTATTGTTTGCGGAATAATGGTGGACTTAGTCGGTGCTCTTTGTTTAGAAAACCTTTGAAAACTTTACCGAATATTTAGGGATTGATTAAGAGTGCAGTTTGAATGAGTATGACAGATAGTGAATAAAACAACTGGAATATAAATGCAGAAAGTAAATAACGTAGTTATTTTACGTGGTTCGGGAAATCCCCTACGTCCACGGTCTAATCCAAACTGGATTAGATATCCACTACTAGGATACTCTTCTTATTTATACTCGCTGAGAACGAGCCACAAGTTTCAATCACAACTTGGTTGAAACTTATGCACGAATAAGGGTCGTGTCCCTTTACAACTTACAGAAAACTACTGTAAAATAGGATCTCTTCACGTTAATCCACTAGAGAAATACTAGTTAGCAAAGATCTCCTTCCTTTTCTCTCGATAAGACAGACTTGAATCGAGGTGTGATTACGATCACGAACTGCTTGGAACACGATCTGGTTGAAATCTTCTCTTAGTGAAAGCTTTGATGTTTGAGATGATTTCTGGGCAGAGTAGCTTCAGATGATAGATGATCTTATTCGCGTGTATATACTGCCAATCTTTGTTCCGAGCTTTCATAGGTGTAGAATTTTGAAATTCTAACCGTTGTGGTTGATTGATTTGAAGTAAATATGATTTCATCAATCAAGGATAGTGAATCCCCAGATAATCTCCTCTTGCCTTCTATTGACGTTGACAAAATCTTCCAAGTATGGTAAGCAGATCGTTTGGCAGATACTGCTTTCCTTTTTCTTGTCTTGATTGATTCTCTTCCTTTTGTGGTACGAAAGGCTTGATTTAGACTTTTGGGATTCATAGATACTTCATCTGATCTCAGCATTTGAGTGTTGATCTGGTTGAACTTTCTGGTTAAGAGTTTCTGTTTAAACTTTCTGTCTGAGTTGATTTTCTCCAACTTTCTGGTTGAAACTCTCTGGATCAACTTTCTGTCTGAGTTGATTTCCTTCAACTTTCTGTCTGAGACTTGCTTCAACTTTCTGTCTAAGACTTGCTTCAACTTTCTGAATGCTTTAGATTCCTGTTACATAGAGACCAGATAGAAGTAATATAGAACATGAGTAATCCTAAGTATGTTTTCGAGGGAACATCATCAAAACTCAAATTAATTGCGGGGTTCCCAACACACCTGTATTGAATTATATTGGCTAGTTTGCCCTCTGGATCTGGATCAATCCTCCCATTGGTCTGCATTGGAATGTTGACAGGTTTGCTATCTTTGACTCCAAACTTGGTGATCAAGTCTTGCACGTACATCGCTTGATTTATGAATATTTCATCAGATAGTTGCTTAACCTGCAATCCTAAAAAGAAATTCATCTTGCCCATCATGGACATTTGATACTTATTTTTCATTAGGTCAACGAATTTATCACATAAATATCCAGATTGAGATCCAAAGATAATATCATCTACGTAAATTTTCCATAAAAGGATATGCTCCTTGACTTTGATGATAAATAGTGTTTTGTCAATTGAAGCTCTTCAAAAGCCTGACTCCAGCAGAAAGGTTGACAACGTCTCGTACCAACCTCTTGGAGCGTGCTTCAAACCATAGACTTCTTTTCCCAATCTGTAAACTTTTTGTTAAGGATCTCCTTCTTCAAGTCCAGGTGGCTGCTCTACATATACTACTTCTTCCAGAATGTCATTTAGAAATGAGCTCTTGACATATATCTGGTATACTTTGAAACATTTGTAAGTTGCATATGCTTCGAATAATCTGATGGCTTCCAATCTGGCAACTGGGGCAACTGGGGCGAATGTTTCATCAAAATATATACCCTCTTGTTGATTGTATCATTTGGCAACTAATCTGGCTTTGTTCCTCACTACTTCGCCATTCTCATCTCGCTTGTTTTTTAATACCCATTTAACACCTATTACTCCTTGGTGTTTAGGTTGATCTACAAGATACCACACTTGATTTCTCTTGAACTCGTTGAGCTCCTCTTGCATAGCAACTATCCAATCTGCATCTTGTAGTGCTTCATTTGCATCAGCTTGTTCAACATGAGATATGTAGCAACTTAGTAGTGCACTCTCTCCATGCATCCTTCTGGTCTTCACACGATCTGTGAGGTTCCCAACAATCTGTTCTGGTGGATGATCTTGAATCCACATTCTGCACCCAGACATCTCCTATTCTGATATCTCAGGTTCAGGTTCTTCTCTGGTGTGCTGATGAAGTTTCTTGGAATGGATTCTCCATGTCAATCTCCGGTTTGGTATCCAAACTGTTGTTGATCTCATTTGATTCATCAGGTTGACTCTGAGCAGGTTCACTGTCTTCATGTTAGACTGTACTATTCTGATCAGTTTCAATGTGAGTTGTTCCATCTTGTTGTGTCATGGTCTCAGTTGTAGGTTGAATATCAATCTCTTCATCTTCTAGTGGATTCTAGATCAGAACATCTTCTTGTAATATACTTCTTGAGCTTCTAGTAGTCACTTGGTTATGAACTTGTTCTTCACATGTTTCCCTTTATTCAAGAATAGATTCATCAAAAACAACATGAGGTATTACTTCCACAATATGAGTCTTCTTATTGTAAACCCTGTAAGTTTTGCTAACATCATAATATCCTACAAATATTCCAGGGCTATCAAAGGTTTTCAATTGGGATTTCTCATTATTATGAAAGTAACACGTACAACCAAAAAGCAAGAAAATACTGAATCCTTGGTTTTCGGTTGTTCCATCATCATCATCCAAAAGCACGAAAATATTGTGAGAGTTCCCAACATACATATATATATATATATATATAGCCTTCTAGGTTTTGAAAAAAAAAATCAATTATCTATTGTTTTACACTTTTATACACTTTCTTTATTCCTACATCTTAATATTTTCAGTTCTTTTACTTTGGTTTGAATCTTGGAACTCAGATTCTCCAACAATTAGTCATAAGTCTATTCATAATTTTATATATTTCATCATGTGTTTCAAATATTCCTTTTAATTGTTAAAATGATTATGAGTGGTTAATTTCAATACCTAGGGTTTAAGGTTCTTTAATTTAAATAAATGGTCATTGTTTGGAATTTTGATAAACACTCATTTTGCATGATTTTAATGATACAATTGTCCACTTTTATTATCTTGTTTTGGTTTGTTTCGTACTTGAGTTCATTGGTTTTGATATTTTGTATTAGTTTACGTTTGTTGCTTTTTACGTTTTACGTTGTTTCTCTTCCAAGGTGTCACATCATTGCTTCGATGCTAGTACCGAGGTGTGCAGTCATTAATAGTCATCCCTTTTTTTACTTACCTTTTCTGATAAAGGGAGACCTTTGGTATTTTATATATATATATATATATATATATATATATTTCAATAAATGACGATAATGACTAATCATTAGATATAAATGTAGAGAGAGTTAGAGAAATAAATAGCATTTATGACTCTATCTTGGTTCCCCCTTAATTTATGCCTAACAGATCGTTTCATCATCTTTTAGGCTTGGTTGTTCCAATCTTTGCTTAACCACCTGTTCATAACAGATGGTATGAAATATATTATCATTTCTTGATAGTGAGCTGTAGTATATGATAAAGAATCTTAGTAACATTGGAATCGATCTGTGAGATGATCTGTTCAACCACATATCGCTGTCTGGCGAATGGTACACAGTTTGCTGCATTTAATTTCTTCATTGGTGGCATCTATCTGTTTCTCAATAAGAGTGTAACCAACTGTAATATTAGTCATATATATATCTATATGTAAGATGGTCAATCACATATGGATGTATTAGCATAAATTGTAACAGATGGTTTTTAAAAAAAAAAACTGTAGTTAATACTTAGCATTATTTTCATCTAAATTTACCAAACCCAGCTTCACACATAGCATTTTGAAACGATCTTCTGCTAGTGCTTTTGTGAGAATATCAGCTCGATGCATGTTGGTATGTATTTTCTCGATCTTGATGTTCTTCTTTTCGACGTGATCACGTATGAAGTGATGTCGAACATCAACATGCTTGCAGTGAGTGTGAAGCACTGGATTTTGAGTGATTGCTATCGCGCTAGAGCTATCACAAAATATTGACACAGCATCCATGTAGATTTCGTAGTCTTTGAGCTATTTTTTTAACCATAAAATTTTGAGGTACAGCTCCCTGCAGCCATATATTCTACTTCTGTTGTTGAGGTTGCAACTGAAGTTTGATTCTTAGAAAATCAAGAAATGACCTTGCTTCCAACGAATTGGCAAGTCATAGATGTAGATTTTCTATCAAGCTTGCGACCTGCATAATCAGAACCAGAATACCTAGTTAGCTCAAAATTGTCGTCACAATGATACCGCAAACCAATCTCAGTTGTGCCCTTGAGATAACGCAATATTATTTTAGCTTCTTCCATGTGAGATTCTTTTGGATTGACTTGGTACCTAGCACAAACACCAATAGCAAAAGTGATATCAGGTCGACTAGCAGTTAAGTATAATAATGATCTGATAATACCATGATATTGTTTTATATCAGCTGCTTTGTCAGGTACATCTGGACCGATCTGTCCATTTGTTTGCATAGGGATCTTCACGGGTATTCTATCTTTCACTCCGAATTTGGAGATAAGATCTTTGATGTATTTGGATTGGTTGATTAAGATCCCTTCAGCAGATTGTTTGACCTGCAAGCCTAGGAAGAAATTCATCTCTCCCATCATGGACATTTTGTACTTATCCTGCATAAGCTTACTAAATTTGTTACAAATGAATTCAGATTTGGATCCAAAGATAATATCATTTACATATATTTGAACTAAAATGATATTTTCTTGACTTTGATGGTGAAAAGTGTTTTGTTCACTAATCCTCTTTTGAATCCCGATTGCAGCTGGAAGGTGGATAAAGTTTCGTACCAAGCTCGAGGAGCTTGTTTTAACCCATATATAGCTTTAACCAATTTGTACACCTTGCTTTCATCTTCCACTTCGAATCCAGGAGGTTGTTCCAAATAGACTTCCTCTTCTAAAATTCCATTAAGGAAGGCACTCTTAACGTTCATTTGAAACACTTTGAATCGTTGATAAATTATGTAGGCTAGAAACAATCAGATAGCTTCTAATCTTGCTACAGGTGTAAATGTTTCATCGAAGTCGATTTCCTCCTGTTGGCAGTAGCCTTTTGCAACTAACCGAGCTTTATTTCTAACCACCTCTCATGTTTCATCTCTCTTGTTCTTGAAAATCCACTTCACCCCTATGACTCTTTGATGCACAGGTCGTTCAACCAAGTATCATACTTCATTTCTCTTAAATTCATTCAACTCTTCTTGCATGGCATTGGTCCAATCTGCATCTTGTAAAGCTTCAAAGGCATCTTTAGGTTCTGTATGAGATAGATAGCATCTGAGTAGTGCATTTTTCTCATGCATTCTTCATGTCTTTACTCTATCAGCTAGGTTCCCAACAATGAGTTCTGTTGGGTGGCTATCTACCCATCTTCTTCACCATTTCATTTCTTTTTCTGAAACTTTGAGTTCGGGTTCAGCGGGTGGATCCTCAAATTTAGGACGATCTGTGAATGAAACATCAAAATGATTATCATCATTTATATCAAGGTTAGAAAGCTCGCTACTTATTTCTCGAGCAGGTGGTTGTTGATCTTGTGCTGGAACAGATTGAGAGGTAGATTGTTCATCAACAGGTAGTTGTGAACATTCATCATTTAATGTTCCCCCTTGATTTTTTTCCCCTTGTTGTGATGCCTCTACAGCAGGTTGATCAACATTTTCTCTGTCTTCTTCTTCTCTTCGTGGACTCCAAAGTAGAATATCATCAATGAGTTGATCTGTGAAGTTTCTCAATTTCATAGTTGAATTTTCATCATTCGAAGAGGAGAAACTATATGTACCTAAAACCTCAAAAGTGCATTCATCAAATACCACATGAGGTGTTACTTCCACAACAAGGGTTCGTTTATTAAAAACACGATATGCCTAGCTGATGTCAGAATATCCTAAGAAAATTCTTTGATCAGATTTGCTATCAAATATTTTTAATTGTGTTTTACCATTGTTGTGAATGAAACATTTGCAACCAAATGAACGAAAGTATGTAATACGAGGCTTCCTATTGTTCCACAACTTGTATAAAGTTTTCATGTGGCGTAGAGTTATCACAGATTGATTATGTGTATAACATGCCGTAATTATTCCTTCTGCTCAAAATTTCTTGGAGAGATTGATTTCGTTTAACATTGTACGGGCTATTTCCTTCAATGATCTGTTGCGCCTTTCCACTATTCCATTTTGTTGTGGCATACGAGCTGCTAATGTTTGATGTTTAATTCTCATCCTATAGAAGTAGGCTTCAATCATGTGATTGATGAACTTTGTTCCACGATCTGATAGAATAGTAATGATGGAAGTTCCCTTTTGGTTGGACAATTTGTTTAGCAAGTCAGGTAGCTTCTCCAAGGTCTCCTTTTTCTTAAACATGAAAACAACCCACGTAAATCTAGAAAAATCATCTACAATTACGAGAGTATATTCTCTACCGTTTACATTTAATGGAGATACAGGTCCAAAAAGGTCAAGGTGGAGAAGTTCCAATATTCTTGATGTTGAGTGGGCTGCCTTTGTTGAAAATGAAGCTCTAGTTTGTTTTACTGCTTGGCAAGTTTCACTAACGTGTTCTCTATCGAACACTTGATCAGGTAATCCCTCAACGATTTTTTCCTTCACCAGCTTGTTGATGGTTTTGAAGTTTAGGTGGCTTAGACATTTATGCCATAGTCAACTGATTTCAGTGTTGGATTTTTTTACCAGGCAGGTTTCGATCTGTTCATCCCACTGTACGATATATAACTTGTTCTGTAAAATGTCGGTAAGAAGAATTTCTTCTCCTTCCAAATTTCTCACTAGACACTTGTAGCTGTAAATTCTACTCTCTTATTATTAGCACAGAATTGGCTAATTGAGAATAGATTATGATTCAATCCATCAACATAAGAAACATTAATGATAGTAGTGTTATCAACTTGGATATCACCATAACCTTTTGTGTATCCTTTAGAATCACCTCCAAAAGCAACAGTTGGTCTAATGCACTCCTTGTAGTTGGTTAAAAATTCTCTATTGCATGTCATATGTTTAGAGCATCCGCTATCAAGTATACATATGTCGTTGATCATTTGAATCTGATCTTTCTTTTTGTGCATCGAATGATTTATCATTGCACTTAGATCATTGACTCTACTATTAGCATAAGCTTCTCGTTCTATTAAGTCTGAGATTTTGGCATGGAGAGTGTAAATCTCTTCACTCTTGCTTTTGAGCTGCATCATCAGCGCGTTCTCTTTGCCATTGAACGAGCTGCTAATATCCTTCATTTCTTGTATAGTATTTGTCATCCTACCATTTTCCCTTATTGCGTGTTTAGACATTTTGTTCAATCTTGTGTGATCCTCCATAAGTTTTGTAAATTCATCCATTGACAGAACGTCTTCTTCCTCTTCACCATAATCATAAACAGGTGGATTAGAAGACATAGAATCTTGACAATTTATCTCTGGATTGTCGAATCTGTTGTCGTGTCCCATAAAGCATTCATCTCATTCATCCTCTTCATCATCGATAGCTATAAATGCTTCATCATTTTCTGACGAGCTATCTGACAGATGGCTTTGAGTAGATTGCTCTTCAACTATCATTGTTTTTCGTTGATCTTTGAGCTTTTTATCTCTTTTTGATCAAAGCTCATCTCTTTCTGCATTTGATATGTCAGGGTAGTCTATCTTGAAGTGTCCTTTCCTACCACACTTGAAACACAAAAATTCAAAAAGATCGGCTTTAACATATGAGGTTGATTTTTCCTCATTTTTTCATTCGGGTCGATCAACAGATCGATCCTTCCCTCTGAACTTTCTGCTGTTGTTTTCGTTGTAGAGCCTTTTATATTTTTTAACTCTTATTTCCATTCGTTGGAATCTTTTGGCCATGAGAGAGTATTCATCGAAGTAATTCTTTGTAGAATAATTCTCATCATCTAAGCTAAATGACTCTTTGACAATAACGTTTGGAGTTTGTTTTGGAATCTCCTTTGTCTTTTCCTTCATCTTTGCTTTAAACGCTGCATCTTTATCTTTGTTTCCTACAACAGATGGCTTACTAGAAGTTGGATTAGATGTGCCATGAATACAATTAATTTCGTATTCATTTCTAGTTAATAAATCAAAAAGGGATTCAGTGGTTAGAGAATTGAACTCTGGCATCATAGGATGGATGCATGGCGGAGTATATTTCCCAACTGGTAGGTAATGCTCGGATAACTTTCAAGTTCTTCTCATGTTAAGAACACTTGTGTTTGTCTATGGTTGCAATCTCTATAAGCACTTCAATAAACATGTGCTTCGATGGTTTCTCCGGGTTTCATTTTAAACTCCTCGAATCTATTGCAAGTTATAGACAGCTTGTTTTCTAGTATTACATCTGAGCCCAAACTGATTTCTTTGAACACGTCTCACATCTCCTTTGCAGTTTAGAGATGTCAAATTTTGGCTAGATATATGCCTCTAACTGTATTGGACATTAACTTTGGCATAAACATCAAGTCCAGCCTCTTTCCTTTCTTCGGTTGTGTACTCGTCCATGCTTTTCTCCTTTTTAACTATCTCCACAGATGGAACAGGACCAGTTCCATCCTTGATTTCAGCACTGCATTTGTGCATGATTTTGATAGGTCCATCTTTGATGACCTTCCACATCTTTATGTGTTGAGCTCTCAAACACATTTCAATTTTAAAGCTCCAGTAATCATATCCAGCGATGCAGAAATCCTCGCAGGCACGAACCATCTGTCCTTCCATAAGTCAAGTAAATGATTAGTTAATATGCAAGTGTTATGAAGTGAAAACATTTTCCTAGATCTATCCAAGATAACCAAACAGAGATTTAACTATTGAGACACAGAAACAATGTCCAAAATGGACCACTGCTCTGATACAACTTGTTGGTCCCAAAAGAGCAAGATTGTTGTATGGGGGGGGGGGGGGAATACACCAATTCAAACTTTTCGGGTTTTCTCATTTTTAGATTAACGAATAAGGCTTAAGAACACTTACTAAATAAGATAGCTTTAGTAGCAAGTCGAGTTCTTCTTGTTAGGAAGAATCAAACTTGCTCAATAATGTCTTAGGTTGTGAGTAGCAAAGATTAAGAATAACTTTGTGAGTTAAACTCAATCCAAGTAGTGTGTGGAATTTGGTGGTTAAATGCTCTTGTTAAAATGAAAATAGTTTTATTTACTCAAGATATTAAGCAAACCAATTTAAGATATGATATGAAGAAGATGATAATCAAAGCAAATAAGAAAATAAAGAACAAGTAGTTAGCGTGGTTCGAGATAAACTTTTCCTACGTCCACGGCTCGATCAAGAACTAGATCGAAAATTCACTAAGCTCTCCTTTCTTTTTACTCGTTGAGTACGAGCCACAGGAAATATCAAAACTAGATATTATCTTGTGATTACACTTCTTCTTCCAAAGATTGATAACTACAATCTAAGGAATACACTTTCTTGGATCTAAACAAGACCCCTAACTTTGGTTTGAAAATGGTTTTACAGAAAATACAAACTTCAAGCGGTTGAAACACTCAAGAGAATTCTAAGATGTTGGAGTGTTTTTTGAGCGATGAGAGCTTGAAGATTTTTGAGCAGAGTAATGACAGTATCGTTCGTTTGAATTCTCGTACTCATTTCTGGAAGTAATGGTGGTAATTATAGTCGCCATTATTGCAACTAGCCATTGGAGAAGATGAAGTGTCCTTCTACTTTGCATTAAATGCATGGCAAGTTTGTAGAAGCACGCACCGCCTCCATTGCGTGTTGTAACCACCAGTCACGTAATTTCCCAATGTTTGTCATACCTAGAATGATTCATCGTACAATAAATATGATATTATTGTACTTCATTCCTTAAATATCTCCTTTGATGTGACAGCACACTGAGTGGTTGACTTATGACAAATTTAGGTATGTCGGTAGTCCACCGTAGTTATCATGAGGGACAGCTAGCTTGACTTCTTTTATCAAATCATTTCCTATGATCTGTTTATTGAGTTTTCCATCAAGTTTTAATTTATTTGACACTAAATTAATACTTTGATTTCTTTTCTTCATCCTTGAGACCATCTTGGTATATGCAGCATACTAGATTTGGGATAGATCGTTCAGAGAACGATCTGTTGTTGTAACAGCGAGCTGCAATAATGGGATAAATGATGTATGTTCTGTGATCGTTTTCTCCAGATGGTTTAAGTCTTCATAGATCCTATACTAGAGAGCGGCTAGTTCTATAGGACATGTGGTTTTCTTTTTTTTTTTTGAAAAAAGGACATGTGGTTTTCTGTCCACCTGTTCTTTCACATTTTGTAGTTGTTCAACATAATATAGAAAGTATAGATCGTTCTTATAAGTTAGATTGAAACCACAAACTCTCTTTTACAATGTTGATCTGATAAAATCTATTCTAGATAAAATGAACTCTAAGACCATAACAAGTAAAATTGACAACTAGCTACAGTATTCGGGACAAATCGTTAAACCAACGATTTGTTCCTAAATATTTTTAACTTAGATGTTTAAAAATAACACCTACTTGTCAATATAGTGATCAATATGTCCAGGATAACTTCATAGGAATAATTCAAATAGTATAACTAACGATCTACTTGTTTTATAGTCAAGTTGTTCCTTAAAAGATGATATTGATCACTTGTATTTAGGGATCTTGAAAAGACTAAGTGTTGTTTCGAAACACATCATCAAAACATAAACAAATTTGTGGGGTTCCCAACAAGTGTCTATACTTTACCCCTGGAATCATTTTTCATTATATTTTTATTCATGTCTTTGTTTGCTTATTCTTAGCTATTTTATCTTTATTCATAATCATCCCAAGTGTTATTTGCCTAGATAATAATTGAGAATTTGTGCGAATTAATCAGTGTGTTTTCGTTTATCAGTCCATGTGGATACGATACTTTTCTTGCTCTATATTATACTTATTTTTGTGTTTAAAATAGTGCGATCAAATTTTGGCGCCGTTTCCAGGGACTGTGTAGATTACTACACTATTAATTTTTTTGATATTCGATTATTACTTTAGGTGTTTACTTTATTTTATTTTATTTTAGTTCGGTTTTATTGGTTTCTTTTTCTCTCTTTTCGTAGCTAGTGTATGATCATGAGATCGAAGCAGACAGGAGTCCTTCCGCTCGATTTGGAGATTGAGAGAACGCACAAGAGGGAGAGACGAGAAAGGAGAAATCAAGCGATGGGGATCAAAATAATAATTTGGTACAGAATGACGAGATGACACAGATGCGAGCTCAAATGGAGTTCCTTCAGCATCAATTGGAGGAGACTATGGCCCGAGCGAATCCACCACCACAAAGGCCACTCAACCACATGTACCACCCTCCGACAGAACAGTTCCAAGGAGGAGGATGGGGACCGAGCATCAATGCTAACAACTTTGAACTCAAGTCAGCCCTTATCAATATGGTGCAGGCCGATCAATTTGGTGGAGGAGTCACGGATCATCCGAATACCCATTTGGAGACCTTTCTCGACATCTGCGACACCATCAAGCAGAATGGAGTGTCATCTGATACTATTAGAATGAGAATGTTTGGATTCTCACTACGCAATCAGGTGAGGGAGTGGTTCAAGACATTGGATCGGACGACAATTCAATCATGGGATTCTTTGTGCGAGAAATTTCTTGCCAAATATTTTCCACCAACGAAGCCACAGAAGCTCATATCAGACATCTTTCACTTTTCTCAGCTTGGAGATGATTCATTATTCGAGGCGTGGGAGAGATTCAGAGGTCTACTACGCAAATGCCCACACCATGGATTTTCTATGGAGTAGCAGATTACTCTATTCTACAGTGGGCTGACTCCGAACACTAAGAGCATCATTGACGCATCTGCAGGCGGTTTCTTACTGAATAGGACAGTCACTAAGGCAATCCGAATCATCAAGGAGATGGCTTCCAACAGCTATCAGTGGCTGACGGAGCAACAACCGATCAGAAAATTTGCATCTGCTGACGTAGAGTCCAAGTGCGATAATTTGATGGATTAGTTCACTCTTCTAAAATGGGAATTCAATAATGAGAGGAAATGGAGGATGCAGGTTCATTCAATTGAGGAGCCGGGCAAGGTCGAGGATCTCAGTTATGTTCATCAGCAGAATTTTCAGCCTCAATACTATCAAGCCCACAGGCCAAACAAATTTCGAGGAGGCACCCGAATAACAGGAATCATCCAAACTTCTCCTACAGCAACCCAAATAATGTTATGCACCCTCCTCTGGGATTCGCAGTTCACAACGGAGTTATTCAGGAGCCAAAGAAGCCATCTTTGGAGGACATGATGCAGTAGATGATGGTCCAACAGAATAACTTCATCAGTCAGACAGGAAACCGGATCTCCACGTTGGAGAACACTGTAGCAGCCATGGGGAAGCAATTGAAGATGCTAGAGATACAAGTTGGGCAGATAGCAAACAAAGAGGCAGCTCAACAAAAGTTGGGCCAGTTTCCAAGTAACACGGAGATCAACCTGAAGGAACAGTGTCATGTCATTCAGCTCTGAGGTGGAAAATCCTATGATGCCTACGCCTAGAAGAAGACGACTTCCCCTATACAAGAAGAGCACCAGACAGTATCTCCTGATGCGCAGCATTCGTCACCTAAAGTGACCAATGCTACTGATGCGTAATCCCAGTCACCTGAAGTGACTGAGGAGGTTACCAGATCGACACAACATACAGCTCCATTCCCACAGCGTCTAGCTAAAAGGAAGTTTGACGACAAGGTAAGTAAGTTTATGGAGTTGTTTCAGAAAGTTAATATTAATATTCCACTTTTGGATGCAATGCGAGATATGCTTGGCTATGCTAAGTTCCTGAAAGAGGCAGTCTCACACAAGAGGAAGCTAGGGAATTATGAGACAATCAATTTGTCCGATGAGTGCAGTGTAGTTCTACAGAGGAAGCTCCCATAGAAGAAGAAAGATCCAGGGAGCTTCACTATTGCCCCTATCTATCTTCAATGCCTAGGGATCGGAGTAATTAATCCAACCACCATTGCTCTTCAAATGGCTGATCGTTCAGTTACATATCCGAGAGGGATCGTGGAGGATGTGCTACTCAAAGTGGGGAAGTTCATCTATCCTGCTGATTTTGTGGTACTTGACATGCCGGAAGATAAGTTGACTCTGTTGATCCTTGGCCGACCATTCCTAACTACAGGTCGTGCTTTGATAGATGTGCAGGATGGCGATCTGACGTTTCGAGTGAATGACGAGTAGCTTAAGTTTTCCATCTATGATACTATGAGGAGGCCAGAAGATTCAGAATCGGGGGAGAAGAAAGCATGGAAATTTGCAGGGTCCCACCGACCTCGTGAGCCATCTGATTCTAACGTCTCTTGATAATTCGAGGTATCGTCTAGCTTGGATGTTAAATATAGCACTTGTTGGGAGGTAACCCAATATTTACTTATTTTCTTTATTTCGTTGTTCGTTTTTTTTTTAGTTAGTTTCGTTTATTTTTTCTATTATTGTGGTATTTGCTTTTAGCCAGAGTAAGCGTGAATCATATATCGTATAACTTTGTTTTTTCTCCACACTTATTTTTCACTGCGTGTTAAAATAAGTTTGGGGAAGGGGGAGAGGGATACGATATATGATTCACCCCACTAGATAGTCCGTTAAAGAATTTATTATTTATTTTTGTGTTTGTTATTTCATTTCGTATCGTATTTGATTTTGTTTGAGTGTGATTTGTCGTTGGACTTGTATCATTCGAGCATGCATTACAATGTTTATTGACTATTTGTACTTGGAGTGAGATGCCTATGATATATAATTCGTATTTTTTTTAAAAAATACAAAACATTTATGTGAGCACCTTGTAATCTTATCTTTAGCGTGAGATTTCAAAGTGATTTTGACATTTAAAAATTATGTGAGTATTGACCCGTGTGAGGAATTTGAGCCTTTTAAAAATGTCACATCAGGCATTATATATCTTTCTTTGGGTGTGATTTTTATCTTACATGTGATCTCTACTTCTAGAACTTGTTTTCACTACAAGAAAAAAGGCCAACAACAACACCAAAAAGACAACGGTTTTTAAATAAAACCGTTGTTGTAGGGGAAAAAACCGTTGTGGTAGCTAAAACCGTTGTCTTTGAGCAAAAAAATGCGCTAATAGACAACGGTTTTACATTGATGTTGTCGTAGCTCCGTTGTCATAGACAAAATGCACGCTCATAGACAACGGTTCTACAAACCGTTGTCTTTATCTGTTGTCGTAGTTGAGATAAGACAACATTAGTCTTTGTCGTTGTTGTTAACGTGTTGTCGTAGGCACATACAACAATGGTTTTGAGCAATTAAATTAAAATTTCAAAAATTTCTGCTTAAGACCTCATTTCAACAACATTAGTATATTTTATACACACACACAAACACATTGCAGTTGAGAGTCTTCCCCTTCGTCATCAACAAAAGGTGCGAACCACCACCTCCTGTTTGTACCCTTCTGTTCCTCACCGAATATCGAAGTAGCATGGGTAAGACACTGGACGCTTTGCTGGGGAGAAGATTCAAAACTTAGAAATTCAGAGGCACGGCGTTGCTCGCCGTTTCGCGCCTTGCCGTGCTGAAGAATCAGCGCAGCGCGCGCTGCTCCATCGCACGCTCCGACGTCATTCAATTCCTCAACGATGACGCCAGCCACGAAAAAGCTCTTCTCAGAGTATAATATTATCTCTGCTCATTTAGCACTACTGATCAATTCGATTAATTAGTGCCACAACTTGGAGCAACTGTGCTTCGCGTTTCTCACTCTGTTTATGGTTTATTCTGAATTAGTGTTAATGTGATTTGCCAAAACTGGATGCGGATTGGGATTTTTGGGGATTACTATTTTGGTTCTTTATAGATCTTGGTGACTGGGGTTTCTAGATCTGGGGGTTTTTGTTTGAATCTGGGTTTTTTTTTCGCGATGGCTACGGCTTTTCCTCTGCCCGTCACAGCTGCCCAGGTCTTATTTCTCTCTCTAAACCATTGCACCTATTGCTTATATGCATTTTGCTTCTCTCCTTGGGTGTTTTTGGTTCTATTCAATGTTTGTTGCATGCGGATATGGTAGTTCTATAGCAGCATTTGCAACGTACAACTTAGAAAGCATTTGGTGCAAAACCCTAGTGCGGCGTCTGGATTTCAGTGTCGGTTCCTGTGAATATATGTTTTTCGATGTATGTACACATGTGGCTTTATGTTTGAAATTTCTTGACGAGTATGCTTGCTCCCACCATGTTTGTCACCAGCTCTGGAATTTCATATGGAACTTCATTGTATGTTTTATGTAGGTTGAACGAAGAGGACGACGAGGAGGAGCTGGAGGCGGTGGCTCACACCGCCGGAGATTCCGACGACGACGAGGATGCGCCGGAACCAGCCGCGGATGACAAGGAAGAATTCACTATTTAGAGATAAAGATTGGTTTTTTATTCTTGAATTTTGTTTGAAGTTGGATATTTGTTCAAAGAAAAAACGGTAATTAGAATTATATTCAGTCTAATACCCCATTTTCCATTGAGATGCAGCCTTTTCCTCTTGATCTACACTTCTCCTTAGTCATCTTTTTAGATGCCATTTTCTCTATGATACTATGAAGAGGCTGAGCGTCTTACATTGTTAGAATGGCCTACTAGTTTAGGTTAAGAGTTTTATTTATTGTTTCAGGAAGAGGATGTGGTTGCCAATGAAATTTCAAAGCGCGAAAGAGCAAGGCTGAAAGAAATGCAGCGGGTAAAAAGGCAGAAAATACAAGAAAGGTCATCTGAACTATCTATTGCAGCAAACAGAGTTATTTGCACATTTTGCAAAGGGTGATCAATATAAAGTTAAGTATGTAGTTCAGTTCAGCCCCTGTAAAGTTCTTGCATGATCAATATAAAGTTAAGTTAAGTAAGTGTATGTCCTTGCTTTGCAGGTATTCAAGGGAAGATGAGGGATTACCAGCTAGCTGGTTTAAATTGGATGATTAGGTTGTATGAGAATGGCATTAATGGGATTCTTGCTGATGAAATGGTATAGATAGAGTGGTTCTATTTTGATAAAATCTTACTTCCAGAAATATTTAGCTTTGCAGAAACGTTTGATGAGTGGTTCTAAATTTCTGGTGATAATGATGAACATGAAGTTGTCCAACAACTTCACAAGGTATGAAACTGTTCTATAATTTCTATTATCCCAAGATCATTTTTGTATGGCAAAGTCGTATTTGATAAGTAAAAAAGTGCATGACAGTCCAAGGCTGCTCAAATTCACTAGCATTTTAGATCTCTATGTCGGAAAAACATTTCATAAGGTTTTTGTCTGACACTATCATTGTTACATATTGAAATTTTTCATGCTGTCTCTTTTGGTCACATATTAGGTTCTTCGTCCCTTCCTTCTCAGAAGATTAAAATCTGATGATTCACGTCAGTGAAGTCCTCTAGCAAATAAAAATAACTTATTTGGTTGAGATGACCTGTCATTACCAGTCTGTTGCATATCTTTCCCTTGGTCCTTGTCTTAATTTTTGTATGTTCATCTTCAATCAATCTTTATATTTTCTTTTTAGTATCTATACATCCACTGAGCATAGGATTGATCGAGGTAAGTGCTCTGCATGTGTAGTTGTCCTTTCTGTATGATGTGATTTTTGGGAGACATGTTTCATGGTGTGCCGAACTGCTAAATCCTTGGGAGCTCATAAACTGTCATGAGGCTTTTCACTTTTTAATTAATATTTAGTCCTGCATTTTTCACTTGACAGGTGTGTGCTGTATTTGTTCAGCTAATTGAAGTCCGTTCTGCTGTGTTGGAGGTAGCTATTCATTCGTATACACATTTCAAATGCATATCAAAAATTTTTGTTTAAAATGTTCTTAACCTTCAAGTAAACGTAGTTTAAATTATAAAATACGTTTACTTGAGACATTAATCTTTCTTGAGTGACAATCAAGTGGTGTAGACATAGAGTAATATGATTACTTGTTATTTGATCTATTTCTCATCTGTATGCAGTTTTGTACATGAGTAAACACAGTATGCCGATATGTAGTTCTTCCGTCCAATGTATCTTCTTGCTTCATTAGTATTGCCTTTCCATGTTTGATCTATTAGGATAATAGAAAAACTTTCCTGAAGTTATTGAGGAAAACTTTATTAGATCATATTACATATATGTGCTTTTAATAGATACTGCTGAACTTTTATTCATGGTTACTTTATTCCTTCTAGGTGGGTACATACTTTGTTGGGCATTTGCTGTGAATATCACGTAAGTTTCGGTTCTTCAGCTCCTTCAGAAAACTTTGCTGTGAATACTTTATTAGATCAGGTAAATTTCTTTTCGGTTCTTCAGCTCCTTCAGAAAACAAAACAATACAATGTAAACAAGAACCATAATCTAGTTCATAATTTTGCGAAACGTATTAGTAAGGTTTTCTAAGGTCACTTTTCATGGTGTTTTTTCTTTGGCAAGAACCAGGTTCTTCAGTTTCTTTCATCAATTGCAACAAGAACAATAAACTTCCCCCGAGTTTAGATCAATTCCCATGCTTCCAATTGATTAATATTTTATCCTGAAACACTAGGTTCTGAACGTTCGGTATTTTAGTTCCAAACTAGTTTCTTAAGGAGCCACAATGAATTCATTCATCTTATGACTGACAAGAATTTGATAGCTAACATGTTGAGAGAAATTCTTGATGTATGTATTGTTGGTCATTCACTTTATTTGGAAGTTGAGCTATTATTTATCCAACAAGATGTCTGGAAAATTTGAGGTCTTAGTTTACTATGAATTGGATCAGTGAGTACTGAGTAGACCGGAATGTCTGTTCGTCTCATGATAAAATCAAGTAATCTTATTTTAAGTTGCATGCCTTCTTGTACTCTAGAATCCTTATTTTAAGTTGCATTCCTTCTTGGACTCTAGAATCACTCATACATGCCATGTGTATGATGGTTTCTTGAATACGCACTTGGAGAGCGTCAATATTCCCTTGGAATGTGTTAACATTCTTGGAATAGAAAATGCAATGCCATTTGGAATAAAGGGACCTGACTATTCTTGATGTGTGTGTTCTACTGCTTGAATTTCGCGCTTATGAATTCCTGTGAACAGATTACCAAAACGGCCTATTTGTAGGTACGAGAAAGAACTTATGCATCCTATTCAGGGTCTTGTGGGTGGGGAGCTTGTTCGAGCTATTCTCATTCAGGTAATATATCTTCTGTAGTGCTATCAACAGCCTTTTGGTCTTCTTTCTCCTAAAATGGCTTCCTCCCTACAGGTTCAAAAGCTTAAACTGGATATAGAAGAGTGAGTGAGTTCGCTTACACTTGTTTACTAGAGGAATGTATTATTGCATGAAGTAGGTTGCTTATGATGAATTTATAAACAGAGTTATGCTTGAGCTGGATCAGATCTTGAGAGCCAATGAAATCAACTTTGCTATTTTAGCTGCTTTACCTGCATTCTTCATTTCCCTCATTTTAGCCATGCTGGTGCGAGCATGGTTTAAACGGGTAAACCATTTTTCTTTGTATCTTGTTATTTGAATGGTGTTTTGGTTCCTAAATGAAGAGGGATATGATATATCCATATTTATGTTAGTTTGTTAAATATACATGAATTGTTGTTATTACTTCTATCATATCCAAGTGTCCAACCATCAATCCACAAGTGTGCAATCTACTTGCTTTAAACTCTTGAAAATAAGAATCCCCAAGTGTGTTCATTTAGTATAATAAGAACTAATATTGCATGCTGAATATGAGAGTAAATGGCAGTGTTGTTAATCCGACATGTTATATTGAATCAGGACACAAGAGCTGAAGGGAGAGGACGAGTTGCTCGTGTTCAAAGAAGGTTATTGCTCGTGGAAATTGAAAGAGCTTGTTTATAGGCTATCACTGGGTGAATATTTCTTTCTATCTACAACAAGGGTCCTAAGAAGCGTTGTCTATAGGTGAATTTTTTACAAGACCTACGACAACGGTTTTAAGAACCGTTGTCTATGAGCGAATTTTTTTTATATACGACAACAGTTCCAGAAACCCTTGTCTTAGCCGTTGTTGTAAATATTTACGACAACGGTTATATTACCGTTGTCTATGAGCGAGAACATACGACAACACCACTTTCGACAAGCGTCGAGGACAAGCTACGACAAGGGTTAAAAACCCTTGTCTATTAGCGTTTTTGTAGTAGTGTTTGGTATCTGTTTTGAAGCTACAGGTGTGTGCCAAGAATTGTGAGATGATCTTAGGCCATCTTTGATTAGCCACGTACTTACCTATACACTACCTTGTTCTAATGTTATCCCCTTGCACCCCATTTTGAGCCTTTATAGTCGTTCTATTCTTAGCTTTGGGAGATGAGGAGTAAAATGCACCTTTTGGTAGTTGTTTTGTTGGGTAGATTCAATTCTATACCATACCAGTAGTGAACCAATTTATCATACTCTCTATATGAATAGGTGTCTGATATCCCATAAGCTCCTAGAAAAGAAAAGAAAAAAGGAAAAAAAGTGTAATCAAATGAGTATAAGGGGTCGGGCATCTAAAGTTGTGAAAGGATTGAGTACCAAGTGGAGAAGAGTCCAAAGAGGTTCAAGTTGTGAAAAGAAAAATGATGGGTAGAATTAAGTGGAGCTTGAGTTGACATGATTGATGGAGGACCTATGTAGAATGAGTTAGGAAGTTTTCAGTCACTAAGCCAAATAATTTCTAACCCTAACCAATGTCCCCACATTACAAGACCAGAAAAAGACCTATTTGATCACGATTGTTGCACACTTAAAAGCGGTCGAGAAATTAGACGATCTGCAAGCCTATGGTACGTTTGATTGCATTGTATTCATTTCGCTGAGCGTTTCACTGAATATATTTCTCTCTAGCCGAGGGTTGAGCGTTACAGTTTTCCCATGAGAACTTGCAGGATTTTAATTATTGATATTACTTTTGTTATTGACCGTTGAGGATGAGTCGAAAAGGTGTCTCGAATCAATTATCACTCTCATCTTATCTGAGCATTGATGATCTTCATGTGCTCCCATTCGTGTTTATTTAATTTTGTTCTTCTCATTATTTGAGGACGAACAATAGCTTAAGTTTGGGAAGTTCATAAGCACTCATTTTTCATGATTTTAATGATACAATTATCCACTTTTATTGTCTTGTTTTGGTTTGTTTCATATTTGAGTTCGTTGTTTTTGATGTTTTGTATTAGTTTTACATTTGTTGCATTTTTGTATTTTTCTATAGGATTTGGTGTTGCATGGTCCAATTGGGAGTTGAGAGGTGTAACCAAGGAAGGGATATCATTAAGATTGGATAACATAGAATTAAAGTTCATCTTGATAGGAGTCCATAGCCACAAACGGATCCACAATCGAAGTTGGAACGGGGGAGAACGGGCCGAAACAAAATCACTGCGCGCAGAAAGTAGCAAGATCGGCGACCTGGGCTGGGATAGCCGATCTCAGGAGTAAATTTCGGCAACCCGGGGATGGGGTCACCGATGTCGTGCGCTAGAGGAATATTTTCCTTGTTTTGTATTTTCTTTCCAAGTTTTATCAAACCGTAGCAGTTGGGAACCCCACTAATTTGTTTATATTTTGATGATGTTTCTTGAAACAACACTTAGTTATTTCAAGATCTCTAAAACCAAGTTATCAATATCATCTCTTAAGGAACAACTTGACTATAAAAGGAGCAGATTATTAATTATACAATCTATATTATTCTTATGAGCTATCATGATCATATTGATTACCATATTGACAAGTTTAGTTTCATTGTACATCGGCAGTTAGTTTGAGTTAGGAGCAGATCGTTTTTATAACGATCTGTCCTTAAATTTAACAGCTCGATGTCCCTTAGTACTTGTCATGGTTTTAGATGTCATTCATTCTAGATTAGATTTTATAAGATCACAATTGTAAAAAGGAGTTTGAAGTTTGAAACTAACTTATAGGAACGCTCTGTGTTTTCTAGAATAGGTTGAACAACTGCAAATGTAAAAGAATAGATGGTTAGAAAAATCATCTATCCTATATGAAATAGCTATTCTTGAGTATAAGATCTATGAAGACCTGAAACATCTCGAGCAAACAATCTTGGAACAAAAAGATCGTCTATCCCAAATCCCATAGCATGCTATTAAAACAAGCAGATCGTTTTTTCTAACGATCTGTTCCAAATTAAGATTGTTGCATACATCAAGATGGACTCAAGTACGAAGAAAAATAATTGAAGTATTAATTTGGTAACAAACAAATTAATACTTGATGGACAGCTCAATGGGAAACAATCTATTGGAAAAAGTCAGGCTCGTTGTCCCTCATAATAATTACGGTGAACTGCCGACATACTTAAATTTTTCATAAGTCAACCACTCAGTGTGCTGTCACATCAAATGAGATGTTTTAAGGAATGAAGTACAATAATATCATATTTATTGTACGATGAATCATCCTTGGAATGGAAAATACTGAGAAATCACGTGATAGGTGGTTACAACACGCAATGCAGGCGACGCATGCTTATACAAAACGTGTTATGCATTTAATGCAAAGTAGAAGAACTCTTCATCTTTTCCAACAGCTAGATGCAGCTATGGCGTCTATAAATACCACCATCACTTCCAGAAATGAGTGCGAGAATTCAAACGAACAAATTTGTCATTACTCTGCTCAAATATCTTCAAGCTTTCATCGCTCAAAAACACTCCAAAAATCTAAGAATTCTCTAGAGTGTTCATCCGCTTGAAGCTAGTATGTTCAGGAAAAACTATTTTCAAAACCAAAGTTAGGATCTAGTTTTGATCCAAGAAAGTATACTCATTAGATTGTAGTTTTCAATCTTAGGAAGAAGTGTAATCACAAGATAATATCTAGTTTTGATATTTCTTGTTGCTCGTACTCAACGAGTAAAAAGAAAGGAGAAGCTTAGTGGATTTTCGATCTAGATCTTGATCGAGCCGTGGACGTAGGGAAAGTTTATCCCGAACCACGTTAACTACTTGCGTTTTTAATTTCTTGTTTTCTTTGTTTATCATCTTCTTCATAATCATTCCTGAATCGGTTTGCTAAATATCTTGAGTAAAGAAAACTCTTTTCGTTTTAACAAAGAGCATTAAACCACTAAATTCCGCACACAACTTAGTTTTGAGTTTAACTTTCAAAGTTATTCTTAATCTTTGTTTATCACATCTTAAGGCCTTATTTGAGCTAGTTAAAATTCTTCCTAACAATAAGAACTTGACTTGCTACTCAAGATATCTTATTTATTAAGTGTGTTTAAGCCTTATACTTTAATCTATAAACGAGAAAACCCTAAAAGTTTGAATTGGTGTATTCCCCCCACCCCACCCCCCATACACCAATCTTGCTCTTTCAGGACCAACACTAGCCCTAGCACTATATAAGGGCATTACATTGGAGCCTTAAACACACTTTTTTGTCTACCTTTAGACTTCTATATAGTTTTTACATCTTTTGTTCATAGCCACCATTGTTCTAGTAATTTTTGGAATTTTGTTCTAAATTATTGGAGGAGAGTTCGTGATCGATGATTGACAACCTAAAATCACAAATTCTACAACAGGGGTTTATGTTATTTTATTTATATTATATTCAATGTTTAATTTTATTATGAGTGGCTTGACTTTTTGTGATTCTAAGGATTTCGTAATGACCTATTTCTTTTGATGGATTCGTAATATTAATTTCTAATTTTTCTTCTTATGTTTGTTTGTGATTTATGATTTTAATTCTCATGCTTTGATAATTGGCCATTATTATTGCATGCAAGTTATGATTTTGATGTCTTATCCGGAATTGAATTCATAGCCGATCTCATATATCACAATATATATTTCCCCTTGAGACCTAGCGGAGATAGGAGAACTATAGGAGGATATTCTTTGTGTGGTTTTTGTAACTGATTTAATTCTCTTGAGACCTAGCAGAGATAGGAATTAAATTAGCCCACTATCATAGACTGTCATATCCGGGAGTATGTGGTTATTTATGCGAACCTTCACATGCATTATGATTAAAATATGGTAATTAGATTTGATTGTTGAATCCATTGATTGATTTAGTGTCTATACTTTACCCCTAAAATCATTTTTCATTATATTGTTATTCATATCTTCATTTGTTTATTCTTAGCTATTTTATCTTTATTCATAATCATCCCAAGTGTTATTTGCCTAGATAATAATTAAGTATTTGTGCGAATTAATCAGTGTGTTTTCGTTTATCGGTCCATGTGGATACGATACTCTGTTTGCTCTATATTATACCTATTTTTGTATTTAAAATAGTGCGATCAATTTCTTAATAATAGAACAAGTCGAGAGATTATATTATTGTGGATCGAAATTTGACTAGAGTCGGTTCTAATCAAAAATGTGTGAATCAAATGCTCATTATTTCCTTTTTATTGTCAGTTAGGTTTAACCGTGAATACAAGCGTTATTGATTATATCGACCCGTAATAAGAAATTTATAAGTTGTGGGTATTAGGCAAATTAATGGTATTGGGATAATTGAGTGCTTCTAATTATACAAAAGATTAGATTATTAGGGATATATATATATAATATATATATATATCCACCCTAGACATTTATTTATTTTTGTATATATTTTTTTAGAATTGTCTTTATATTGCATTCGTAATATATAAATATCTATATATACTTATTGTGTAGATTGTTGAGGTTGTTTTTAGTTATTAGATGTGATTAGGGGTGTAACCAACCTGAATTGAACCAAATATTGTCATGTTTGAATTCAACACGAGCTAAATCTAAGTTCTAAAAATCAAGTTCAAGTTTGGTTAGATAAATGAAAATAAAACTCGAGTTTGGTTCGAGTTAGTTTTATTTATTTATTCGATTTAATAGTAAATTTGAATCTGATCTCGAACTCGACTCGAGTTTGTTAAATATTCTAGTTCGAGATCGTTAAAAAACTCGTTTATTATAAATTTTTTAATAAATATATTTTTATATTAATTTGATAAGTTCGTGAACAAATTTGTATTTAAAGTTCACGAACTATTCGAATTTTGACATGTTATTTAGGTTCGTGAACAAACTAGTTAATATAGTCCGTGAACTATTTAAAGATCGGTCGCTAAAATTATATTCGAATATGTTCACGAAGCTTTTGAATTGAATATCATTAGCCTTGAATTCGGCTCAAAAAATTGTTCAAACTCGGTTCAAGGCTCGAGTTCGGTTCGTTTAGTAAACGAACGAATTTTGAATGAACTTTTTCCGAACCGAGCTCCTAGTAGTTCACGAAATAATGTGGCGTGTTCGAATTATAATCGCTTTTACACGAGAAAGGGAGACCACCCTCTAAGCCTAAGTATTCATCAATTGTTTGGTTCATTTACACCTACATGTGTGATTAGTCCTAATATCTACTTACAAGTCAATGATAGATTTTGTCCTCTTGCGAGAATATAAATTATACTTTTGGGTTGAACATTGTTGTCTTACTTGTGGAACAAAATTCTGCTCAAAACGATATCAAAAATACAACACAATGTGATCGGACATAAGACAAATTTAACAAGTGGCGGCCTATTAGAGTTGGAACCAAATCCTTTGCGGTTGTCACTTATTCCACCTCTTTCAGCTTCATTTATTCCTCCTCCGTAAAAGTTATTGTTGTAACCACCCTTGTTATTAGTATTAGCTAGAGCTGTCAAATCGTGTAGGTCGGGTCATTATCGGGTCAACATGTTAAGGTCAAATCTGAATCTGACCTGTTAAGTTATATCGAACATAGGAATGTCAATTTAGCGTAAAAGTATTCTTAAACTGAAGAGGGTTAGGGCCAAAAATTTATAACCCGAATTATGTTTAGCCCGAATGGGTTGAATAAAAAACAACTTGAATCTGATAGGGCTAGCCCGAAGACTGATATGGCTAGATAAAAATCGAGTGAGTAAGCCCGATCAACTGAATGAAAAAATTAAAAAAATATTTATAGAATATACTTGATTTTATATGTAAAATTGTATTTATCATACCCACCAGTTAAGTGTAAATAAAAATAATTGTGGCACGATATCATTATTTTTATATTTAAATTTATTAATGTTTGAATTTGATCTTTAATTGTGTTAATGTTTTATTCATATTCCTTTTTACAAATATAGAATAATAAAAAATATCATATGTTAAAATATTCCATAAATATTTGACGGAGCTCAGTCGTTATCACTCCGGTCAAGATAAATTTATAATTACCTACATTCTTCACTAGGTTCCGCTAGTGGCAACCACATGTTCGATCACACAGGGAGTTGGTGAAGTCCTCTCTCGGTATCACAATTGGGTTTTGAATCTGGTTTTGCCTTGGGCAAGAAGTCCTAACCAAGCAGAAAGTAAATACTGAAATGTAAATAACTGAAAAGGAAAGAACAAAGATAGTTAATAAAGAAAGCAACTTGACTTGGGTTAGATTCGTTGAGTCTTAACTTATGTCTTGATCATCGGTACAAAGATGTTCGTCGTATTCATATGTCATTGGTTAAGGGGGAGCATAAGATTGAGGTTTTACTCCTACCAATCAAACGCATCACTTAGGCAACCCACTTTTTAATCGTCACGTAGCCACCTAAGCTTCGCCCAGCAGACCTTTTCAGCCCAAAAGGTAAGGGTTACTCATTCCCTTATCCCCTCTGCTCAAGCCAAACTTACTCCAGCTTTTCAAGTGTCTCGTCCATGGCATCCCCACCTACATCACCATGCTGATCCCTCTAACTTGCAAGCAGGGAGTCGCTAACACTTGAAGTTTCCACTTCGAAGTGTTAACATAGTCTTGCCCAAGATGCTACCGGCCGCTTTAGGAACATGCAAACACGACTATATGTATATTTAGACCTCTGAAGACGTAATAAGCTTTTAACTCAACTCATCTTTCTCAAGTCAAGTAAATAAACCTAGCTACTCATACAGAAATTAAATAATACAAACGAAATATAACTTGACATTAATCCATTAATTGATAAAATATGAGTTTGAGTATTTGGAGGATATGATTGTTAAAGTAGTTTAAAATTGAGTAATCTATCATTTATTTATCACGATAAAAACTTAAAGTTATATGAGAAAACAACATTCAATTTATAAAATATAATAAAATAATATTAATGCATAAATTTTGAATTTATAAAATACTTTTTTTATATTTTTAAGAGAATACAAAATATTTTTAAAAAAATTTAAAAAATTACATTTGCTTCAAAATATAAATTATTAATATATTATAAATTTATGTTATCGAATAACCTGAACTCGACCAGCACCCAATTCGAACCAAACACAAAAAATTTATATTTTTACTGGGTCAATTTAATAACAATCCGAACCCGATAAAACTTGATATTAATCCATTAATTTCGTACACATTCATGTTGGAATTGTATTGTATCAAAAATTACAGTTGTTTCTTGATCCTGGGCTTTGAGCTAAATGAGCATAAAGTTGAGAACATGTTGTGCCAACATTGATACCTTGGTAATATCCAGTCTAGACTCAAATAGCTAAAGAGAGTGTAAGTTGGGTACATTCCCTAAACAAGTCCAAAACTTGGAAGTGACATTAATCATGACTAAATCATATTCAGTTTCAAGCCCAAGAAGAATGTGCAGCACTTGATCATCATTAGATATTTTATAATCAGCATAGCCCAAAAGATAACAACAATTCTTATACCTTCATTCTTTAATATATGCAGCTGGATCTTGTACTCTATTACTTAAGCCCTTGATTGGTTAATAGTTTACCTTAACTATTAGATTGATATATAGTCAATATAATTATTATTGTTCCCTCTAAAATTAGTAAATTTGATTTTAAATCAACTTTATATCTCAGGATATTATACTATTTTATCGCTATCCGTAATTAATATGTACATTTAGGTAATATTTACTTTGCATAATATGATAAATTGATAAAAATAATTCAAATTAATTTAGTTTTTATTTTGATAAATAAATGATAGATTACTTAATTTTAAACTACTTTAACAATCATATCCTCCAAATACTCAATCTCATATTTTATCAATTATATTATCATTCAAGTGGAGTTCACCTTGTTCTACCAACTTTGGATTAATCATTTTTGTAAATGGTGTCAAGTAGTTATAACTAAAATTAAAGTTTATCACAAATTGATTATCAAGAATATAGAAGCTAATTACTGACTAGGTGACATATGATTTATATAATATATTAACTAGATTGTTGCCCGTCGAAATTCGACGGGATTAATATTTTATAAAATTTATAAAAGTTTTTGACATCATTTTTTTTATTATTATTTGTTATCATAGATACTACTTATTCATATACTAAATATATAGTAAAAACTGTTAATTATATTGATTTGCTAATAATAAAATTGCAATCATTCAAAAAGTAATGAAAAAATAAAATTTCAACTTAATATATATATATATATATATATATCATAAATATTAAATTCTCGTAAACTTGTGCTAACAACTTAATATTTTTTTGAATATATTTGAATTTAATTATACACTCATATTCGTTTTAAAGTAAAGTAAAAATAATTTTAATACTTATTATTATTAGAGGTGTTCAAAAGAATCGTAATCGGCAGTTCTATGAACCGAATTGTAAAAAATTATTAAAATTTTTGAATCGCAACTATATATATAATCGTGAACCAATTGAATCGCAACTATATATATAATCGTGAACCAATTGAATATTCATAAAATCTAGCCAATTTATTTAAATTTTATGAATGCGTGTTCATCTCAAAATCGATAAATGTCTTGTTACACATCTTTATCCATTAATTACTCATACATGTTCAAGCCCGTATGAAAATAAATTCAGATTATATGAATTCATTTATTTATATGTATATATACATTCACAATCTGATTAAAAATTAAATATATATACTCGTGTTTACTACAAACTAAATATATATAATTTTTATTGAGTGTGAAAAATTTATTTAAATTATTTATTTGTAATTACAATGCACACATTTTCTCACATGCTCATAATATTCAAATTATTTTTTGAAATGAAATACATAAACGCATGATCAATTTTTCCGACCTAAGAAGGACGCTTGCGGGAGAGTTTTGAGTTTCTCGACAGGTGCTCCAACGACATGTTTAGCCCTCAGTCTCTACTGCCAACTCGTTTCGTTTCACTCCAGAGGTTCGATAATAGATACCATATGTCGCAGGTCGCCGCTATTCCCCCCAAAATGGAGGAGCAAGTACCTGTGGACAAACCTTGCGAAGGAACCCTTAGGTTTTCGGCTAGGGATCGGTGACGTCTTTTTACATTCTTGAAGACTTTCCCCGCTCTAGAACAATAGTAAGTAGTCAGTATAGCCAGTAGTTGGCTTTAAGTCTAGCTGTGTTATGGAATCGTGTTCAGGTCTTTCTGAAAGCCAGTTCATGAGTTTAGGAGTGAATGAGCTAAGCCAGATCGCTATTCCTTCCTGTTGTATTATATTTAACATTTTATTATGAGTAAGGAAGCAATCAAAGGGATGAGTAGTTGGCGAATTCGGCCAGTAGAAGGCGCTTAAGTGGTATTTTTATCTCTTATTTTTAAATGTGTATTTTTTTTTATCTTTTATTTATTAAAGTGATAAATTTTTTATCCCTAGATTATATTATATACTCCCTCATCCCACGAAAGTGGTTCCCCTTTTTCCATAAAGCACACTTATTGAGAAAAGAAACATGATCACTTTCATGGGACATAGGGAGTATTAATTTTTTTAAATAACATGAACCATTTAATAAATTTAAAGTATAATAAATACATTAAAAATAGGGTGTTGTGGGTAAAAGGCCCACTTTTATAACGAAAAATGAAAAATATCCACTTTGTAAAAAATATATGAAAAGTGTCCATTTTGATTGTAAATTACCTAAAATACCCTTAATTAAAATTAGATTTGCATCTTATTTTGGAATGTAGTATTAATTAATTATTTTCTTATTTTTTGCAATTAAAAAAATACTTGGTATATGTTTAAAATTATACACATCCAATTTAATTAAATAAAAATTATACACACCCAACACCACACATACATATTATTAAATAAAAAATGAGGAATATACACAAAAACAAAAATCCGGTCGTATTTAAAAAAAACCCGACGGCCGGATTTTGTTTAAATACGACCGGATTTTCATTTTTGCATATATTCCTAACTTTTTTATATAAATAATACGTTAAAATCATGTACTAATTAAATCAAATTTAATTAAATCAAATATTAAATATAAAATTCAAATATATATATATATATATACACCACAAAAAATACAACATGATTTCATACAAAATATATGTAACATGAATGTAGTGTGATTTAATAGTAAATTTAAGGGTATTTTTGAACTTTTGGATATTTTTCATATAAAAGTTACAAATAGGGCATTTTTCATGTTGAAGTTACACTATAACGTATTTTTCATAAATAACCCTTTAAAATATCTACCGACTAATAGAAAAAGTTAGTACGTAGGTAATAATGAAGTTGAGTGTCAATATCTAATAATGATATACAACCAAAATTCATTAATTGATTGAAAAATCAAATAGGTATCAAAATATAATCATTAAATATTTTTAATAATAATGAAAATAAACTCAAATTATATGAACTTATTTATTTATCTGCATATATATATATATATATATTTATATATTCATAATCCGATAACAAATTAAATATATATACTCATTTTTTATTCAAAAATTATATATGAGAAAATTTGAAGTGATGTATTAATTTTGATATATTGTAAAGGTGAAGATAAAATTAAAAAAATTGTGTATGTTTAGGTGTCTAAATTCATGGCCTAATTGTGAAATTGAGAATAAAATGACATAAATTGAATTCAACACTTTCCCGAACAAAAAATACATAAGTTTATATATCTTTAATTATTATGATATACAATTAGGAATGTTAATTTTTTTTATTAAAGATTAAATAAAATAAATGTAAAGCGTAATAATAAAAACATTTAAAACATATACCCACTAATTAATAACTTAATATGTTGGGTAATAATGAAGCTCAGTTTCATTATCTAATAAGGGTATACGGTCAAAATAAATTTTCATTATTTTTGAAATAATATATAATCTAATATAGAATATACAAATAAATAAGAATATTATATATTATTTTATATTTATATATTATTATTTTAATGAAAAATATTAATTTTCAATTTTTATTGTTTATCTTGAAAATTATATGGATCATTAGAATAATAAGATAATTAAAAATGTGTTATAATAGTCATATGTGATAAATTATAATTATTTTTTGTTCAAATAATGTGAAATCTAGATATTTTCATACAATTATTAATTTTCATCAAATTTGAAAAGGTTGTAGATAATTTATTTAAATTATTATTTAATTAATTATCAAAATATACATATTAAATTAATATATCACTTTATATATATATATATATATATTATATTTACGAAAATAATATAGAGTAGTATATAATAAAATATATAATATACATAAAAATAAAAACATAACATAAATATCATATACTATATGGAAATAAGAATATATAATTTTATATATGATTAATATAATTTTCTAATTCCAAGATTATGAGAATTTAGATAAATATGAATGGAGTGATTTGAGAGTGCCACATATGATTAGAATCGTAATAGTATTAATAATAATATATAGATTTTCATTATATATATATATATATATATATATAATAGTTATATATTAAAAGAACATGAATTGAATTCAATACTTGCTCGAACAAAAAAATACATAAGTTTGGATATCTTTAATTAGTGTGACAAATAATTTGGAATGTTAATTTTTTCGTTTAAAGATAAAAGAAATAAATATAAAGTAAAATAATAATAAAATACATTTAAAATATATATCTACTAATAGATAACTTAGTATGTGGGTAATAATAAAGTTAAATTTCATTATATAATAATGATATATGATGAAAAATCATCAGATTGAATTATCAAATATACATCGAAATATACTCATCGACTATTTTTTTTATATTAATGAAAATGATATTTAGATATAAAATAATATATAATTAATATAGGATATATATATATAGATATATAAATAAAAGATTATACACTTTTTATATTTATATATTATTATTTTAATAAAAAAATACAATTCATTCAATTTTTATTATCTATATTCAAAAATATTATATGTGGTTTGTTCGAATAATAATATAATTAAAAGTATGTTATAATCATATGTAATAAATTATATATATTAAAAAAAATATTTTCAAATAACGTGAGTTTTTAAATTATTTATATAATTTATTTTTATTAGATTTGAAAAACATATAATCTAATATAGAAATCTAGACATGGTTATATAATTTATTAATTTTCATTAGATTTTAAAAGATTGTATATAATCTATATAAATTATTATTAAATCAATTATCAAAAGATAAATATCAAATTAATATATCACTATATATATATATTATATTTATTAAAATAATATTTAAATATGGAATAGTATATAATATGATCTATAATATACATAAAAATAAATACATAACATAAATAACATATGCCTACATGGAAATAAGAATATATAATATTATATATATCATGATTAATATATAGATAAAATTTCAAAAATATAGAAAAATAGGAAAAATTAAATGTGAGGTTGGGAGGATTTTAAGGGCTGAGGTAGACAGCTTCACCCGAATTTGTATTATGGTATAGATTGAGATACATACTTATTCTTTATACGACATGACCAATTAAATATTGATTTATTTGAAACAAAAGGTGGGGAAGCAGATAGTGGTGGAACAACTCTAAAGTGAAGTATTAAAGTAAAGGAATAATGGGCAAGTGATAAATATAAAGATGAGCCACATTGTGTTGTGTTGTCCTCCTACATCAAAATAGGTGTTCTTGTGTAAAAGCATTAGTCACTATCTTGATCCAGGCCCAAAATAAGTTTGTTTGGCCCACCATTTCTTTTGCTCCCATTCCTCCACAAATTAAAATTAAAATGTATTTTAACCTATTTGGCAGGGGATAATATCATGTTTCATATAATACAGACCTTCATTTCAAATTCAGGTTCAAATTCATAAATTAATGTGTAGGAGCTTATCTTGTAATAAATGTCATGCTAATTATACAAAACAAAAAAAAAAAACAAAAAAACTAATGCATAAAATAAGAGTAAAAATTTTGTTTACTTGTTTACCATTGTTTATTGGACAAAATGCCAATTATTTATTGTTCCTTTTATTTTGTAGCACAATAGTAATTTTGCATTAATCATATTACATATAAACTTCAGGATTAGAATATATCGAATGAGACAATAACCTTAATATATACTTGGAATACACTATAAATATTACAATATATCTTACCAATTGTAACATACAGTGGCGTAGCTAGAATTTTTAATTTGGGGTGCGAAAAATACACAATAATACAAACATAAGTTTAAAAAGCCTAATATTAAAATTAATACATTATGAAATAATTTTTAATTTCAAAGTCGTACAATGTCGAATACAAAAAGAAAATTATGTAACTATCTAATTTATTATTCGACGAGTCTTTATTTGGTGAAAGTGTTTGAGAACATCCTCGTCGAAAACTTGTAGAAACACATCTATCTCAATAAAAATGACCAAACCATAAATTCATAAATTAACATATCGCATATCACTTAATTAAAACTAACATCAAGAAAAAAAATATTAGTATTACTTTAAAATCAAATCTTTAATAATTTCAATTTGTCATATTGTTTGTTTAATATTGTTTGTTCACGATTTGTGAATAAATAAATACTAGACTAAAGATGAGTGGCGTGTTATATTTCAATCGGAAAAGAATAGATTAACTTTAATATGCAAAAGTTAAATCACAATGATGGATTAGACTTTGATTAATTAAATTGAAGTTGAGAGGTTATTTAATTGGGGTGCAAAATTATACTTAATTATTTTTAATAATAAATCAATACTACTAATTATAAAAAATATTTGGGGTAGAAGTGTACCCCATTGGTCCACACTCCCTCCGCCACTGGTAACATATATAATTTACATTGCAAAGATATATTTAATTTCATATTGTTATCGATTATCTTCTTATATGTCCAATAATATTATGGTAAAGTTGCTATTCTCAAGATATTGTATATGGGTGAAGAAGTTTACCAAATTGCACATCTTGAATAGTGTTCGCAAATTTCTCGTTCTTAGAAAAATAATTAATATGGGTTAACTATTAGCTTTTCTTAGGCTTTCTTGATCTAGATTAAGTATTAAAGTATAATATAATATATATCCATGTTAATGGTCATGCATGATTATTACAAGAGAAATATATTATTTAGTAGCAAAAGGGTATTTAGAGTGTGAGTGAACAACTGTGCATATGTTGACAAATTTTTGTTCGACGTCTTTGTTATTTCGGAACTATAGTTCGTGCAATCTGTTCCAAGAGATGTTTCAAAAAAGAGAGACAGTCCCTCCCAACTGGCGAATCTTTTATATATGGTAATTTTCCTTATTCATTATCATTGTCGTCTGAAAATTCACGGAAGACGTTTGTTGGAGATATCCGACGATTTATTACCTTCCAAGAAGATCCAAGAAAATATTTTCAAGATATTTCAAGAAGATATATTTGGAAATCAAGATATGCAAGATCCAAATTACCTTAGAAGGAAGCTACCGCCATAAGGGTTTTTCGTCTACAACCTATAAATACAGGTCATGGATGATTGCAACAATTGAACCTCTCGAGCATATATTTGTATTCACCATACATGAGTGTTACAGCTAATAGTACGTTTACTGTGTGATTATCTGAGTTATTGGTTCCTGTGTTTGTTTTCGCTGCATATACGCACAAGCGAAGACCATATTCAGCACGTTCAGCGAGAGTGCTTTTTCATCATTAGAGTGTGAGCTTTTTATTGATTAGCTCTTTATTATTGTAATTTTACATACATACGTGTGTAGATGTGTTTTGCCTCAACTATTGCGTGAGTTAGAGAGTTGGGGCATGTGATCTTTATAATTGAGTAATCTATAAACTCAAAAGGGTAATTCTAGGGACTTGCGGGTACTAGGCTTGGTTAGTCTAGTGAGAAGCTAGCTTCAATTACTAGGAGAAGAGGTCCTTTGTAACTCGAGATTTTTGAATAGTGAAATGATCCATTGGGCGTGGCTCCTCAGACGTAAATGTTGAGCACCGAACTGGATTACCAATTTATTCACTTATTTGTTATTATGTGAGTGACGAGTCTTACATATTGTGTCACAATTACATAAAAGTGGCGGGTAAGAGTGTTACAGTCAAAACCATCAGTTTGGAACACTTATATCTCAGAATTTAACCCTTCCTTCAATTTAATTAATTACGATGCATGTTAGTAGGCCCCAATGTAATATATATATTTTGTGGATCATTAATATATAATTATAAATCAACACCAAAGACACTCAAGAAAATTTGAACAGCCACATGCATGCTGGTCAACAAAAGACCATGTTATGGATTCTCCTCAAAACTTCTCCTCAATTAATTATAGTTAATTAATTAGTATAACTTCTCATAGAGTTAGAGAATCTTATGTGAGAGAATAATAGTAATTACTACTGCATTATTGAAAGCATTATTGGTAATATTTTGACCTCGGTTGTCATCCTAAATAATTATTATTCGCACGCTTACTAGATTAATTTAAAATATTATAATCTCTCTCCAACGCATATGTATTTATTAATTATAACTTTATTATTAATTAATATATCAAATATCAAAGGTTGTTCACCCATAAGAATCTCTTTTTTTTTTTTTTTTTTCTATTTCTTCTTTTAATATGAGAAAATTGACATAAATAATTTCATGTTAATATCATCCATCCATTCATGTAAGAATAAGGAAAAGGATCCAAAGGAACTGTTGGAATAGAACCCTATTAATAATGACTTACTCTAGTAGTTAATAAAATTTAAGATATATTAATTGCATGATTATAAATGGGAATCAACTGTTCTGAATTTATGATATGAATATACACAACAATGTGAATTTAATTAACCACTTCCCATCACTCACCACATTATATTACTATTAATAGCATCACCTTACAAAATAAGCTAACACGCTGCAAACAACATTACCTAAATATATTCTATCATAATTATCTACTTATGATTATACACTCTTTAGTAAACTAACTTTGGTGCTAATTTTTACATTCTTCATCTTATATCCTTCCAAGTAATTGTAGATTCCTTAATTTTCACATTTCTGACTAATTTTCTACATTTCTAACCGTTTGCTTAACATTAATTCAATCGAAGAGTATTGTTGGGTCTGTGGAGACCATGATTTCGGATGCTGCCCACAACCTCGCAGCCTCAGCCGAGCTCGATCCTAATTTAGATGTCGAAGCTTCATTGCAATCCGAAAAGTATTTTCCATTTACATTCTCCAGTCTCGGGTCCGTTGCTACATAGCAAGATGTCGCAGCTGCCTGTAAAAAGTTATACTCTAGTCATGAATTTATTTCGATTAATAAATATATCATCATTATGTGCGTATTTATGGAAAATTACACTTTTACATGGTTAAATATAATTTATACATTTATAACACTTCCAAATTTGACATAATAGTACCCAATAAAATACATTCACTAGATATTAATGTTTCAAGAGTCCTAAAATCTGAAGATTAGTTATTCAAACTTTGCGTCCACAAGAGCAATTTGCCTATATACCAATAATTTCAATTGAAAATAGAAATAATTAAAAATCTAAATATATATTTATTATATTTCAAACTTTGGGTCTTAATTGTACTCCCTCTGTCCCAATAAGCTTGGCACAATTCCCTTATTGGGATGTCCCAATAAGCTTGGCACTTTCCTAAAATAGCAAAATTTATCCCTTTAAAAAGGTGTGGACCCTACCACCTTTATCACTCTTACACTACTTTATACACTATCCTTAATAACCGTGCCCAAAAGTTTTGTGCCATGCTTATTGGGACGGAGGGAGTACAATACATATATGTAACCTTTTCGATAATTTACCTGAGGTATAGTCTTCAAAAGTTTGGAAGCCAAAAGGAAAACTAAATCTGCAAACACAAAAGAAAAGTATTTATACGCTGCTCGTCCATAAATTAATTAACAAAATTTTGAAGATCAAATAAAATGTGAATTAAACCTGTAATTAGGCCTTCACGGTCTCTGGTGAGTCTGGTTCTCACAATGCCAGGGTGAACACAATTCGCAGTCACGTTAGCATCCATTTCCTGCGAACAATAATTCACCATTATTAATTATTAATTCAAATCTATGTTGCATGAGAAAATTATGAGAAAACAACAAAAATCACTTTCTATCATTTAAATATATACGAAAAAATAATAAATAACAAAGAAAAAAGAAGACTTACTCTGAGCCTGCAGGCAAGCTCCTTGGTATGCAAAACGTTAGCAAGCTTCGAGAGTGCATATGCACGTGTCCCATCGTATTCACTGCAATTAAAATTAAAATAATTTAAATAAATAAAGCCCGACATGAATTGTATCAGATTAAAGTCAAACCCCGTTAGAATTAACTATTTTTTCTCATTTATTTCACTCTTCACTTATTAAGGCAGTATATCCTCGATCCTAGGATTCTTTACACCATAGATTTATAATTGCATGCGGGTAATAAATGTCATTTTTCAAAACCAAATAAGAGAATTAATATTACATTAATTCTTTAATTTTCTTTCACTCAGCTCCAATATACGTGAGGAGGTCAACAGTGAATTATTGATTTATTTCCTAATTAAACTTACTGCATACTTTAGGATGTAGGTTGTAAATACGTACATATAAAGCAATATTTCAAATGGAATATACAGTATATATTAACAAATTTGTGGCACGTTTCAGAAGGTTAAAAGCACTGTACATATAACAACTATTCTTACAAAATAGAGTTGTCAAATATTTCAATTCCTCATATTCAAAGAAATACTTGAGGAATTTAATATTTTTGACATTTTGGAACGTAATAACATAAACTTTACTATTACTAATAATAATACAGAATTATCAAAATGGATTTAATTATATTTACAGATTTATGCAGTACATATAAGATAAGAAAATTTTTATAACTATAATTCTTCAAAATTTTGATGAGATTATCCATATTAGATTCACACACACACACACACACACATATATATATATATATCATTTAAATTGGAAAAATGAAATTATGTAGAGTTACTAGCTAGAGCTACCAGCTTATCAATACCAAAATTGAGGTGAGACAAATGCAAGAAGGCAGCTCGAATGCAACAACTGTTCAAAATTCGTATTAATGTTTCATTTCTGTAAATATTACAAGTACATACGTCACTCTACACATGTTTGAATTATCATAAATCTGCTGCTAACATTATCTATTCATATAAACAATTAATCATCCAATAATTTTAGAATGCATGTGTGAGACAAAAGCTGAGTTGGAGAAAACAAAAAAAAATACTTATGACTATGAAATAGTAGATTGATTGGCAAACTTAATTAAACTGACCTCTTATTCTTGGTTATTAAACCAAGATAGTGAATCATATCACCAGAAAACCAGCTATGGATACTCGACGAAACGTTCACTATTCTTCCTTGCACGCCGCATGTTTTCGCCGTCTCGATCATTTTATTCAGCAGTAGCTTCGTTAACAAGAAGTGACCTAATTAAATATATAGAAAGAAAAAAGAAATCAAATGATTACAATTGACATAGTCAATTAGAAAATATAAATTTCATAATGTCCCCACTGTGCACTTTGCGCATTAAAAATGATATATTTGTTTATTTAATTTTTATATTACCTAAATAATTAGTGGCGAAAGACATCTCGATTCCATCCTCAGAAACGCCGTGATCGTACGAGAATTTCCCCGCATTATTTCTAGAATCAAAGAGAGGGTAAATAGAAAAAATGTAAAAATTAAGTGTAATGACAAAAATAATTAGTAAAATAGTGAGAGATATTAATTAATTGATTACATGAGGAGATTAAGGGGCAAATCAAGCGATTCAAACTGAGCGACGAATCGCCTCACTGAGTAGAGCTTGCTGAGATCGAGCGCCATAACTATGATGTCGGAGGCGGGAAACTCAGCTAAAATGCGCGCCTTCGTGTCCTCGGCGGCTTTGAGGCTCCGCGCAGGCAGCACGAGGCGCGCGCCGCGCCGAGCCAGTACCCGAGCCGTCTCCGCTCCAATACCAGAAGTCGCTCCTGCAAAATCGACGCCGATCCACATTTCATTTTTTTTTCTTCATAGCACAATAAAATTATAAAATTAACACAGAAGAGAGAAATATCTCGTTTGATTCGATTAAAACTCAATTCAATTCATAGCTGGTCGGTGTATACCTGTGATTACGGCGGTTATGTGGCGGAGATCGCGGCAGAGATCGGTGACTTCCTCGGCGGTGGACTTGCTGCTGAAACCGCTCGCGCCAGCGCTCCCGATCAGATACCTCACCGTCTCCAGCATGATTTTTGCGTGACTTTGGTTTTTGCCGTGTGTGTTTTGCTTTTCTCGCTCTTATCGAAGGAAATGAGAAAAAAAATGGTGGTGCGTGTAGTGTGTGCGATGGAAAAGTAAAGTACGTAGAAGTATGCAGTTTGCAGAGAGCGTAGAGAGTGTAGAGAGAGAGAGAGTCAACAATCGCAGACTAGCTAGGAAAGGAAAACAGTGGCCTAGGCTTCTCTTTTTTGCAGTGTTTTGCAGAGAAGAGATGATGTGTGTAGATTCAGAAGTTGTATGTATATATGTAGGGGCGGTGGTGGAGAAGGAGAAGGAGGAGGAGGAGGGATTTTATAAGGTTGAGTTGAATTGTAGGGATTTGGAAATCAATTAAAGATAGGATTACATCTTTGTCATTCATTGATTGGGATTAATCCTTCTTAATCATTGAAACTAAACTAATATTAATTTATTATTATTTATTTCTTATTATTTTAATAACTGACTCTTTTATTCAAGCATTCAACTCTCTAACTAACTTTTTCCAGTTTTCCTTTTACCACACCACACCACACCAGACCACAATTATTGCATAAATTGATGGATGAATGAATAGTTACTAAATTATTTTATTTACGTATTATTTTAGAAATAGGAGGTTAATTTTTTTAAGATATTAAGTTTTTAATTTAAAAATAATTTAATTTAAAAATAATAATAAATAAATAAATCATTTCTTACTATGAGATTTGTGTCATCAATTATATATGAAGTTCTAAACTCGAGAATACAACTTGTATAAATATATGGTTCAAATGTTGAAAATCAAATAAATAACACGTCTTCTTGTATAGGAAATGGGAATATTGCATTCTTTATTTTGATTTTTAGGGAAGGAAGGAATACTGCATTTCATGATGCATATATTATCGTGTTATCATTTTCACGTATACTGCACCACATTATTTTATGCTTTTGTGCATATATATTATTTATTGCATACTTAATCAAAAAAATTATGTCACTCTTTGGATTTAGATTTATACCCTAATATAACTATATTTAATTATGATGATTTTATTTAATTAAAGAAATTTATTTGTAGATTTTGAATATATATTTTGTGTAGATTAATCTAATGTTATTTGCTCAAACCAATTAAGGAAAGAATGAGCAATATATATATCTATATAATATAATACGAATATTTATTTTCGTAACTTTTTTAATTCATGACGTATGTGGGATTACCAAAAGTTCAAATTCTATTTATTTTGAATCACATTTTTTTGCCACAATTTTTATACATAATTAATATATATATATATATATATATATAGAGAGAGAGAGAGAGTAATTATAGGAAAACAATTAATCAATTAATTATCCGGTCACTATATGGATAAGACTGATTATTCAATGTTTCTAAATTTAATGTTGGTGATTGTGTGACAATGATACACGGTAATTATAGGAAAGTAATTAGTTGTGATTTATATTTGAATTTATGCCTTATGTATTGTAAAGTTAAAATAATTTAGATAATTGCAGAATAAATGCATAAGCTAAATATAATTTTGAGTACACTGCATTATTTTTCGAGATTGTCATATATCAAAGATTGAAAAGTAATAGTATAAATATATTTAGTTACGACGTATTAAATTTAAATAACTCGCCCAAAGAGAGAACTATTAAGTTTCAAAGATCTTTCATTAAGGGAGGGAGGATTTTCTATTGATTGTTTAATTGTAAATACCAATTTATTAGCAACTGTTTAGAATTCACCGATTGATTTAGCTATTTTGACTTTGATTTTACTTTTAATATGATACATTCATGGTATGTCGATGGGACCTTTGGGGATTAATTGATTAGATACCCGAGAACCATAATTTTTCCTAGGAACAACTTCTTTAGGCCTATTATTAGTTAGTCCTGGTAAAGCCCACAGCATCGTATTTTTGGAGAATGTAACAAGGTAAAAACTCTTTTTCTTTTTTGGAAACTTATAAAGTTTTTCTGCCAAACCGGCATCCAGGGATCACAGATCGACTATAGAACCCTATTCAATGTTGTTATAGCCCCTAGATCTTTTGTACTTATTTGTTCATAATGCTCTTAATGCTAGGTTTTGAAAAAGACTTTTCATATCGCTGGTGTGGCAGTTGCAGATCATAATCCCTAAAAGTTGAGGTCAAGGGACTTGGTTCGGCAGATTCCCATGCGTTACACACACGTTCGCTTGGTTTTGTTGTTTTCTAAAGCATTTACCTAAGTTTCCATTTTTCTAAAACAAGAGTGTAGTGATTGCTTTGGACAAATCCATTACGAAAAGATTTTGAAGATACGACTATGTATAGACAATTAGTTGGGAGTTTGACAAAGCAAGGCCCTCTTCTGTCTGGAAGAAAGAAAAAAAAGGTACTAAAAAAGACTGATTCTTAAGAACCCAACGGGCCGACATGGATTTATTGATTCAACAGCATATTATTACTTGAAAGTTACGAAATCCCGTCTTTTTGACATCAATACGAATGAACGAATTGTTGAATTGAATCGTACCAGTCTCTCCTGGGGGTTATTTCTACTTTTTTATGCCAATGTTGGTGACTGGAGATAACTCTCTTCAATTATTCCTAACAAAGTTACTTTTCCGAAATCAAAGAAAGAAAGCGGTTGCAAAAGGATCTGCCGGTCACCAATCATTGATGGTTCTCTAAGAGAGCGCTTCGCGAAAGAATCGTTGGTTGACATGAACATATAAGTCATGTTATATTGTTGAATAACAAGCCTTTCATTTTCTACTGTAGCTCGGGTGGATCTATCCCTATCGAGTGATTTAGCTCCATCTATTTAGTCGGAATTAACTAGGTTATGAAAGTGGCCGCCAGAGAGGAAGCCCTCAAAGAGAGCTCCGTAAGCGCAAGAGGTATTGAAAGTCAAGCTTTCCCTAATTTTCAGTACAGACGCGTCGGGTTCAAATCTGGTTCCCGACACATGATTTAATTTTTCTTTTTAAATATTTTTTTTATAAATATCAGAAGGATATGAAAATCTTTTTCCAAAGAGTCGAAATGTATTAGGGAAATGGGTCCAACGGGAATCTCAATACTTTAAAAAGCATTTTTCAGGATTCGAACCACTAACACAAGGATTTATTTTCAGTCGTCTCCCTTGTCCGAAGAAGATCAGTAGATTTAAGAGAATCCTTTTTCTTGGTCTCTGGACTCTCCATATCTAGCAGGAGTCATTTCGGTTGTATGTCACGAAGTCTCTATGGACAAGGGGACAAGTACTGCTTTTCCTGTTCTTCCTTACGACTAGAGCTGAAGCAGATAGTCTTAGCTTCCTCTTCCCTAGGAAAGTACATAAGAGGGTGTACTTTATCAGAGTTGCTGTCCCTTTGTTCTGAAGTAACATGATTCGATGTTGCACCATTTTCAACTATGATAGCATCCAATTTTTCCAATTCGGCGGTTTCGCTTGGAAGCAGATTCTTTCTACTACTCGCCTGAAAGAGCAGAACCTTCTCTACCGGCACTATACCTTAGATGTTGGGTCCTGCTGCTACGACCCGAGCTAACAAGCAGAAGGAGATGGCAATGATTTACGAGTTCATCACTAAAAATGTTAAATGTCAAGAATTAACACTTCGCTTTCCTGGAGATGCATTCTGATTAACCTTGCCCGCTGAAAGTAAAGTAACATGTCCCATTGCATCTATCGTTAGAGGTGCTAAAGCGTGGATTCTCCGCATGAGTTTCTATTCTAAATTACTAAGAAAAAAAAACTCTAACGGCGTACCTTTTGCATAATGGGTCAGCGAGGAACCAATTTAGTCACGTTTTCATGTTCCAATTGAAACTTTTCATTTTTGATTATTCTCAAAGGAGAAGATTATTCTATACCAAACATACGTGGATCCCATTTTTTTCCGATGCGTTGACATTTTCTTTTTTTTTTAGAGATTCATTTCGTTTATAAACAGAATAGGGATTGGCTTCTCTTAATCAGACAGAAGGTGTGAAGAATACTTTTTAGAAAAATTCCAGGAGTGTTTTATTCTTCTTTTTTTCAACAATTGTAGATTGTGTGGTGGATCCATGACCACGGAAGGTAACACAGTCGGCTCCTTTGTAGAATAAAGTTCACAACCTAGACAGACTTGCAAAGTTTAATCGGTAACGATATCATTTGATGCAATAGCTGTTAAACATGCTTGCATATATGGGCTCATGTAAAAAGGAGGAAATCGGTAAAACATAAGAAGAATATAGAACCATTGATTAACAATGATCCAACCATCCAGATTTAATTGAAAAATATGATCTTGAGGTAGTGCCATAGTGGAGTGATGTTTTGAGATACCACAAAAAGTGAAGGGGTAGCAAATATGCTACCTAGGTAGTAAAATGAAGTTGAGCCCCACCAACTTTATTTGCTTCAAACTTTTGTATTTTTTCTTTTTATTTTTCATTATTATTATGATTATGAGGTCTATCAAATAGTTAAATTTAAGATAACACCATAATGAAAAAAATTGAGATAGTTAAAAAAGTTGATAGTTGATGATGTATATCACATTTGGCATACAGTATGGGTAACACCATAGTGGGTGCTCTAATGCATAACTTATTCATAATTCAGGAGCGTATATGAGTGAACAAAACTTACCATCTTTCATGAAGACGTAAAATAAGGGATTGGTTACAATACCAAATTAAAATAAATATACCTAAAATAAATATAAAATTTTTGTTACTCAAATGTAAATATCCGTGTTGCCTTTTTTCCGATTCAAATGATTTTATCATGACATTCATCTAAATTTGGAATGCATTTTTTGTTATATTATAATGCAATATCACATAATTTGCAAATTGCAATGCATACAATACATATCACCTAAATTTATAAGGATTTTTGTTCAAATTTATAATCCATATTATGTTATATTATAATACATTATAATATAATTTGCAGTGCATTCGAGAAAAAAAAATGCATATCAACAAAATATTATAATAACATTTGTCCAAGATTATAATGCATATTAACTCATATTATAATGCAGAATGAGATAATTTGCAATGCATTTGAAAAAAAATAATGTAATTCGTACAATGCATATCACAGAAAGATTAAATGCATTTGCAATATATGGTATAATTTGTTTGTTTGTTTTTCAAAATGCATTATAAAGATGGTACAAATGAATAAGATGCATGATGCATAAGTGCATAAAAATAATGCTAAAATTACATTCGTGAAATTTAATGTCGATGCATAAGCAAATCTAACTAATTGAAAAATTGTTCGCATTATTGCCTTTTTTAACGGATGCACATCCCACATTTTAAGGAAATTTTCGGTTACAATAAAAGTGAAAAATACTTAACTGCCCTTCTTTCCATATAACTATAATAATGATAATAATGATGTTAGAAATACATGTGGATCATTGATTACAACAAATGGACGTCTTAGATTACTTCAAATTTTTTATCAAAAAAGTTATTTTAATACGATCTACACGCTCTCTCTCTATATATAATGAGAACTAATCCTTAGATAAAAACTAAAAACTAATATGAACCGTTGATCTTTGTATAATCTACGGCCCATAATCAATATGCATCAAATTTATGCATAAAATGCATTGAAATTATAATGCATCGATTAATGAATAAAAATGCATTATCATGTTATGAAATAAAATTATACGTGTAATGCATCAAAATAATGTGCTACATGCATGAATTTTAGTTCCTATATAAGAATTGGTTCTCACCGGATCCTAACCCTATATATATTGTGTGATTTCACAGTGAGATAAGTTTTTCGTGCTGTTGCTAATAATGTGGTCTCATAAATTATCTATTTCTTAATATGTGACGATGACATTAGTATACGCAGCTGATTATTCACGCTTTCATTCATTTGCACTTGCGTGTTTTTCGTAACCCTATACAGTCAAGGTCAAGTTACAACTGAGAACTGGAAACTCCAAGGGTAAGTGACTCTCTCGCCAGTCAGAGGGATCAATGTTGTGATGTGGGTGTAGATACCATGGATGGATCGGGCACCTGAGAAGCGTGGAGTGTCTATGGTAGCTATTCCGCTAATGCCCAATTGGGTACACTGGAGTAAGTTTGGCTTGAGCGAAAATTTGGGCTAGGGGGCTGAGAGAATGAGTAACCCTCATCTTCTGGGCTGAAAATGCACACTTGGTGGTTTACTCAAGAGATTAGATAATTTGGTAAATGAATACTTAGTGTGGGAGATGAAAATATAGGTGAACATTTTGGATATGGAGAAACGAAAGTGAAAATATCATATGAAATTCTTATTAGAGGTTCACATAATCCTATTGCAGCCATGGTGGACAACACATTCCATTCTATAGGACACATTGTATTTGATCTAGATATTTTGAAAGATAGAGCTATATTCGCAAAGCTGATGGAAAAGTTGATCTTGATGATGAATCTAAACACAATCAAATGTTCAGATTTGGCGAGTTACAAAATTAAGTTGAAGGAGGATGCATTATCATACATATGAGAAATATTGATTCATCCAATGAATACTGCAACGACACTAGGATGATAATTACTAAACTTGGGAAGCAGGTAATTGAAACGCAACTTATTTAAGGGAGAATGATTGGACATAAGTTTCCAACTGCAAGAATAATCATGAGCCCCTTAGATTTCACTAAATTTCCTATTCGATTTCAAAGAAGGCAGTTTCCCCTGACGATTTACTTTTGCTATGACCATAAACAAGAGTCGGGGGCAATATCTTTTGCCCAGAGGTCTATATCAACCGAGACTCGTGTTAAATCATAATCAATTGTATGTTTTTATTTTAAGAGTTACTAACAAAAAAAAGTCTAAAAGTCTTAATCTGTACTGAGGATGGACACACGTAACACTCAATAACTAACGTGGTGTATGATGAAATTTTTGAAAGATTGTAAAATAAATATAAAGTTAATTCTCATAATTTGATATTCAAATCATGTTTTATCGTCTTCAATAAATAATAATATATATATATATATAATATTTCTTATATATAAATATAGTAAAAATCATGTAAAAATTGAATTTAATTTAGATTTTACGAATAATTTTTATAAGTTCAAATTTTTTTATAAAATGAAATAATTTGTTGTGTTAGAGATTGTTCTATTGGATCGGTCGTTCAAGATCTTTGGTCTCTACCCGGATCAAATAAAAAAATAGGATCACTTCTTATGGCTCTGTTGAGAATGATTAACATCTAGCTCATGACCTATTATCACATATATAATACAACGTAAAGTAATTTCTCATTGTATCTCCACGGGGTTACACAATAATTTATACATAAAGGGTAAACTATTTGATCACATATATACTAACTGTAGTGGGAAAAATCGTGCTCCTCCAATAGGCCAACAAAGTTCAATAGGTAAGCCTGATCAAGTTGACCTTCTTGACAAACCGACCCAATCAGGTTACTATAGGCAAAACCCCACAAATGCAGTTATGCAATATCAATCAATAAACGGCCCAACTAACCCAATATGTCAGTCAAAACCTTATTGACACAGTCAACAATGACTCTCGCTACCAAAGGTAGTCGGTTTAACCGACCCACAAATATCTCAACCAACTATAACTGGGATAAGCGGGAAGATATGCACAATTAGATAAGTTAGCAAACTCTGAGGGATGAAGAGTCGTCCTATATAAGCCGATCATACCTACCTGATCAGAGATCCTCACTCATGTACTCATACTCTCGCATATTTCATATCACGATCATCTTGCTATCATCTTCCTCGCCATCCCCACATCCAACCAGGACACGTCAATCCTGATTGGACCGACCGACACGATCAACCGATTAGTATCAATACCTCCTACAACTCTTATTTTATAGTATTATCACTTGTATTATCATTTCTATCATATTATTATATTAATCGTACCGACTTGAGCATCAGAGATTCTTTGGCTAACACCTTACTAATATTCTACTTGAACTCTTGCATTTGTTTTCCGATTGAAGAGGTTGTTGGCGCCTCGTACATCTATAGCAATCACCCTCTACATTAACTTACTGGTTTAATACACACTAGTACGTACATTTGGGAGGGTCTCCCCCTTAAATATTGTTAACGATTAACTAACACGCATGTCATTTATAGGAAGTAATAAACTAAAAGAGTTTGCTCGAATATTTGAATTTGAGTTGTACAATTATAATATTTTCATAGAGAATCTTTCGCACTGTTTTCCTATAATCAACTATCTGTCAAATTCTTATCTTAAAAAGTTATGAATTAAGGAGTGACTAGATTATAACAACTACTATGATTTATCTTTTTTTTATCACTATTATTATGATTGATGATCAAGGTTGTCAAAAGATTGACTTAACCGTCACGCTTATAATAGTTTTGCAATTTTTGTTTTATCATAGTTGATCGAGTAATGCATACAATAATAATATAAACTCACGTAATTTCATGATTTCATAAGTTTGTGAATTTTATATTAAATTTAAATTATAAAACCATGTCGGATGACTCGAATTCAATACATATTTTTGTGAACGGTCCAAATAAATAACATAATTTTTCATGAAGGATGAAATGTAAAATAATATTAAATATACCATAATAAATAAATTTTAGGTTTAAAATAAAATTAATATTTTTATAAATTTTTTATTATTTATCTAAGGTGCATTAAATTAATAAACAAACGAAAAATATGTATTTTGGTGTTGGCAATTATTTTTATTTTATTGTGGAAGGTTTGTATATTTTGCTAGTAATAATATATAAAAAAGGGTTAAGTAGCAAATAAAACCCTAACGTTAGCACCCCATAACAATTTAGACCCTAAAGTCATGGTTGATGGTGCCACAACTCAGACCTTCAATAATAGTAGCAAATTCAACCCTCTACTTAACAGACATTAAGTTTTTTGCCGTGACCTCTATTTCTATTTTTTTTTTTTAAATTATCTATGATTTTCTCATCAGAAAAAGCTTCTTACTATGAATTTTCATATTATAACTTTTGTACTTCTACTAGATTTCTCTAAGCTTTGTCTTACAATGTCTCTCGTTCGATAATTAGACGGTGCTTCATTTCATTTTCTGAGTACTATGACACACCGTCATCATAACAGTCTATCAAACCAGTTGGCAATAAAATTTCTGATGATCAATAAAGAAATTCACCTCTCGCCAATCAAAAACACAAGCTTCATCCCAAATCAAATATAGATCAGGTTGAAAGCTAACATCAATATCATGCCACCTGTTATCTTTTTTCTGCCAAATTCTCCTAAAATTGAACCAGAATGTATTTGAATACAAGACATATTGTAATAATACTATAAAAAGTTACAAAATAAGTCACATATATAATTATTTGCAATAGGTTGTCAAAATTGGAGAGAAAATCACATAGAATCTAAATCCTAGCTAGAAACAATTGTATTAATTGCTTAATATTTAAATAATATAGGGACAAAATAGATGAGAGTATGAAATTTGTTTGTTGGGTTTATCAAGAATTTCATCAATTTAGTTGTAAATTAAGCAGTAGAAATATCCAAGATCAAACCCACAACCATAACCTAAGCAACAATTTTGATGGTCTCGCCTCAGGCAATCCAAGAAAGGAAAATAACATAAACATATAAATTTTGAATATTATCAAAATATTGTGTAAAAGAAATCTAGAATCATAAAATTTAAGAGAATTTTCAATTACCTTTTGTCTCCCGATTGTTGTGTATCCTTCACTTTTTTATGAAAATTTTATTCCAGCAAAAACGATTTTTTGCATCACTGGGTGAAGGGGCAGACGCAAAAAAAATAAAATTCGGGGGTGCTCTACTATATTTGCTCACGAATAGTGGCCCGCCACGTAAGGGTGTAAACGAGTGTAGCCGAGACGAATACTATTAAGCTCAGCTCGTTTAGAATATTAGGGTGTTTGAGCTCGGTTCGAACTTTTGATATATTGTTCAAGCTCGATTCGAAATATAATTATTTAGTTCAAATTCGATTCGAGCTCGATTCATGGGATGCTCGATGAGATTGTTTTCGAGCTCGAGCTCGACTCGTTTGATATTTATATTAATAGTTTTTTTAGCTCGAGTTTGAGTTTGCTCGAGCTTGAACTCGAGCTCCTATAAATTTTTAGTTTTAGAAAATTGGTTATTTTAACTTAAGGTTCGACTAATTAAATGCTCAATTAAACTTGGAGGTCGTGAACAAACAAATTAAAATCGATAAATGCTCGATAAAATTATTGAGCAATCATGCTCAAGTTCGGCTCGTTTAGTATCAAGTCGAGCTCCAAACGAAATTGACGGTTCAATACGACTAATTTTTGAGTGATTGAGATGACATGAAAGCTATTCATGTCACGACGAAAAGTGCTATGTCGAAAATTTATCGATAAAAAAAAATGGGTGGGGAATGCTTCAGTCCACCCTAGCACCCTTAAATCCGCTACTAAGCGGGGAGAATATGTATGTATAACAATTCAATCTATAATCTATAAAACAGTTTCAATTCTAGTAAGAAGTTTTTTCTGATGAGATAATATAAATAATTTAAAAATAAATAGAAATAAAGGTTAGTAACCGTAAATAACTTAACCTTAACAAGTGTGTTAAGTAGAGGGTCTAAATTATACCGACTTGCAAATGTAGTTTTATTTGCTATTTAAACTTATCCGAATAAAAATAAATGGTAAGAGTAGAGAAAGGTAGGATTTGATTGGTTGTACTTGTATACACACAGTAGGTACGAGTCGGCGATTAAGTAAAGGTATTAATTATAATTAATGAAGAGGGTGGCGCAGTAACCGAGGTGTATATTAAATTAAATTAAATTAAATTAAATTAAATATTTGTAATAAACTATAAGTAGATGATTAAAAACAAATATAAAGAAAGGAGAGTTCGCACGTGAGGATGGCGTTGATGGTCAATGGCACGGCTTCGAATCTCCCATTTACTACCCTCTGTCCCACTAAATTAGATCTATTTCTATTAAAATAATACACTCATCTACTTTTTAAATTGGTCTAATTTAGTGGGACGGTCTCTACTTTTCAAATGGGTCTAATTTAGTGGGACGGAGGGAGTAGTAATATTTACTGCTCAATCATTCCCAACCAACCCCCTACCACTATTATTTATGTCTCTAATTAATACAATTAATTAACTTTAAAATAAAACCCCTACCATACCATTCAATATTGATGTTGATAATAATATAAAACAGATTAGCAATTAGTGGTGATTAATGCAAATTAATCATCTCTAAAAAAATTAATTTCTTGTAAATTTGAGTTCATTTGCTTTTTCAATCCAATGATTATAAATTATAATTTTCCTTCTAAATTGATATTGGGTTGTGATTCATTATAATCTCTTGGCATCACAAGTAATATTTTGTTTTTTTAACACTGTAAAGTTGTACTCCAGCAGGAAGAAACAAAGAAGATTTAATTTTTTGATGAATTAAAAAGCTCATAAACGCACTTTACTCATAATTAAAGTAATCATAACTTTTCAATGATGAATCTATCCTTTTTATTCAGACACATAAATTAACTCCAAATCTAGCAACTATATATGCTTAATGCCCCAGGTATATATGTTGTCCTTTTCTTTATTTAAATAAAAGCCCTTTCTAATTAACAATACGACATTCATCCACTTAAATTAATTAAATAGCTAGCTTTTCTAAAAATCTATTTGATCCTTCTAATTATATTTCAATTTCAATACTCCAATTTTCACTCCTAATAGTGAGTCAAGGACTACAGCTACGTTAAAATCGAGGCCATGTGTTTATTTTTTATTCTTTGAATTTAGCCCCTAGATATATAAACTTTAGATTTTCATACTATTATGATTCACATTTTCATATGTACGTGAAATTATATAATTGTATTTTCTACGTGTAAAAGTAAATATGAACACGATCTTGCACCTTTTTTTTATAAAAAAAAAAACACAAAATAAACTTTCATTAATCATCATAAATAAAAAGTAGCAAGAAAGATTTAACATGGAGATTTAAAAAAAAAATGAAGTTTTGTCTTTTAAAAAAACTATTTTAAAGGTAATTGTTTTTTTAGAAATGATCAATTTTAATGAGCACTCCAACAAATAAACATAACTGTTTTTAACCAAACAGAGTAATATATTTTTTTTAGAATCGGAAAAATTGATATTATTGTAATATGAATTGATCAATGATCAGTGTAAATCAACGAAGAGGAGAGAGAAAAGAAAACTGCAAGAGAACAACGAAGAGAAAAATAAACAATAGGGGTGTCAAACCCTAACATTATCTTCTCATATATATAGTATGTTTACTTTACAAAGAAATACAGAAATACAAATATTTGAATAGTAATATCAACATAATAATATTATTTATAACACATCTCCTTGGACATTACTGCGTGATATACATACCTCGCTGAAAAACCATATGAGACAAAATGGTTGAGGAAAAGAGTATATGTCATAAACGTATATACACTCATTATTTGTTGTTGGGAAATATTTATACGGGTTTTGATTCAGATCCCAAAAACTCACTTGAAAGATGTATTAAGTTTAAAACTGAAATCTGGTCCTTAGTCTTGCTTTAGAACTCATATGTTAAGGAGTTCAGTTTGCAGGTACACTCACCCTAAAGAACTCAAGACTGAAGAACCTGGACCAACACTGAAGTTTTCAATAACTTAGTTTACAAACCAATATTGAAGGACCATTCTATTAAAGTCAAGTCCTAAAGTATTGAAGTTGAAAAAATACTGAAGCATGAAGATCTCGTTCTCTGAAGCTCTGCACTGAAAGTTTAAAGCTACTAAGAGCTTGCCAGTGAGTGATATACTACTTTTCATAGGCATTCCACTTCTGGAAAAGATCTCAGTAGGTGAAACAAATCTTGTTGCAGACACCAAAAATGGCAAAAATGATGACGACTTCAACAGGAAGAATTTCAAATGCTACGGACGAAGCTCTCTCTCACAACGGATATATTCTTGAGAGTGTCCTGTAACTACCCCGTTTCTTCAAACGCTTCAAACACCGGTTACCAAGCTTTCTTATGCTCAAATGCTCTCAACTCTCTCAAGCTTTCAATCGGTCTTAGACTTCAGATCCTAGAACACTCAAGCTCTATTAGATATTTCAAAGTGTGTTCTTAAGTAGCGATTCATTTGTAACCGAAGAATAGCTCTAGCTTAGACTTAGTCTTTTTAGTTGGAAGTGATCAGACTCCATTGATATTCTAACCTTCAAGGTTGATCAATGTAAGACACTCCATTTAGTTGGAAACCCTCGAGTCACATCGAGACTCGTGGACATAGGAGTTTTTATCTCCGAACCATGCAAACCAAAAACTGTGTATTTGCTATTTACTTTCAGTATTCTTTATCCTTCTAACACTCTACTGCATATACTGAATATTGATTAAGTGCAAACTTGAATATTAACATTAAGATTTCTGATGAACGAGTAAGCCTTTAAAACCACCACTTCCGCACTGCAACACTTAAGATATTAGTCCATCAGTCAAACACTAAGTGTAAACTGAAGGATTGCTATCTAAACTTATACTCTACCGAGACTACCTCCACTCAGATTTGAGCTACTCACTGAAAATCTTTTTAATCTGACCCCCCCCCCCATACACCAAAATACTCGTTTCGGGACCAACAAGTGGTATCAGAGCAGTGTGTTTTACAATCACTGTTTCTTGAACCCAAGTGTGTTTAAGGTCATTTAAACAGATCTTCAAAAAATCTTAAGTGTTCATTTGCATATCTTGTTAGGTTTTTAAGTCTTGATGTTATCTGAAGTGTTGACCTAACATTTGTGTTTTTGTGTTCTTCACATGAATGCTGACTGGGACTCCAACTCAGCATGACATGGAATGGTGACATAGCACCCAGCTCAGCAGCCACATGGAGTTTGTTAGGTATTTTAAGTTGATTGTTATCTGAAGTGTTGACCTAACATTTGTGTTTTTGTGTTTCTTCACAGGAATGTTATTGTTGACCTCAGCATCCAGGTACACAGCCACGTGGAAGGCTGATTTGGCAGTGACTCAGCATCCAGGTCCACAACCACGTGGAAGGCTGACTTGGCGTCTCTTGAAAGACACGTGAAGACTTGAAGGATACTCAAAGACTGGAGAGAAGACCGAGTCTTACTAGGCGGTTGAGAATCTTATGCTAAGTGGAATTCTGTTCCACAAATCCAGGAGTCAACAACCAACTGAAGTGGTTCCACAATTCCAGGCAGATATGCGGAGAGCAACAACTGAACAACTGACTGCGAAAATTGTGGAAGACATGGGCCAGCAGTTGCTATATTCATGGACCCAAGCCCATGTAGTCTATCTATAAATACTAGAGTCATTCATTAAGTTGAGTGCGGATTTTGAGATATGATATGAGAGGTTAGATAGACACATTTTGCAGATTAAATTCGTAGTTTTAATTCTGTATGCTTCTTAGCTCATAAGAACATACATTTAGTATTTTAGTGATAGTGTTGTAGTTATTGTTGTGTTCAACATTGTAATAGCTCAACATTTGTTTTGATTATTCTTTTTGGCCGTAAGGCTCCGTGTAGGTTATTGATTTATATAACCTACGCAAAAATTATCTCGTGTCTTTCTACTTTAGCTTCCGCAAATCTTTACTTAGAGTAGTTGATACATTTTCATATCTACCTTTATCCATGGAGAATACCATAAGGCTACCGATGTTCTCCATCGAAGACTATGACTACTGGAAATATAGAGTATCTTCATTCCTGAAGGCACATCACGTCATGATGTGGCAAGTCATCACTACTGGACCAATCCAAATATTGGTCAAGTATCCTCAAGCAACTTCAGAAGCAAGAGATGATGTTGTTGAAGGTGTTGTTCCTAAGTCAATGCACGAATACACAAGCGATGAAAAGAAGATCGCTTGCTTGGATGATTACGCGAAACACATCATCTCAGGAACGCTTGAAAGACCAATGCTCGTCCATGTACAACATTGTGAATCTGCCAAAGACATGTGGAATACACTTGAACAAATGTGTGCAGGTTCTGAGGAAATCAAAGAGAATAAACTAACACTTGAATGCCAAAAGTTTGATGCTTTCTTGCAGATGCTAGGAGAGTCCATCAGTAAGCTTGGACTGAGGATCATGCAAATACTAACCACCATCAGGGCACTAAACGACAAGAAATATTCCCAAAGGGAGATCAACCTGAAGATTGTATGGTGTCTACGTCGTGAAGACTGGCTGCCATATCAAATTCAAATAAATGGGCGTTTAGATTTCAACACCCTCACAACTACCGGTCAGACAACGCATACTGGACAGAACAAATCCAGTTCGAGATATAATTCCATCACCAGCCACTCAGGACATAGTAGCCTTCAAGGGTGACAAGAGTCCAGCCAAGGAGTCCAAGCCCGAAGGACTTGACATCGAAGGTATGTCAAATGCTGAACTCATGGAACAGTATGTACTAATGGCCAAAATCTTTGAACGTGCAAATTTAAAGATTGGCCACTACAAAAAGATGTACAGAGATAACAGGATAAGAAGGGCCACACCACCCTCCACTGAAGCTATTTCCACTCAGGAAGGGACTACATCTGAATCCAAGCCTGAAAGACCACATGAAAAAGGCGTTTGCTATGAATGTGGTTCAACTGATCACTTCAAGCCTGATTGCCCAGACCTTAGCAAGAAGGAAAATGATGAGCTCAGGTAGTGGAGAGATCAACGCAACATCAAAAGGAAGGCAATGCTAGTTGAAGTTGATGTAGATCAAATCAACTCACCTTCAGTAGCAATATTTGAAAAGCATTTCTCAGATTCTTTAGATGATGAAGATTTGACACTCATGGCCACTGAGGATGAAGAAGAGTTAATCAAAGAGTATTGCTTGATGGGCAACCACTCAGACTCCTCACCTCAGGTAATCTATGCACATGTGATGTCTGATGGCAACATAGATCCTACAACTTTTAATTTTACATCCATGACATCATTGCATACTGAGGCTCAATCTAAAATTGAAGTAATTCTTGTTGAGGAATGTTCAATCATTGAGGAAAGAATTTCCTTAGAGGAATATGAGAAGCTTGCTGAAGATTTTCGTAATCTTCAAGCCATCTTTGTGATAACCAGAGATGAAAACGTAAAACTAACATCTAAGTTGGCTAAAAGACATGAGAATATACTTCAGAACATATCCAATAACATTCGAAAGGATGAACTTGTTGAACGAGTTTTAAAAGAACTTAACGAAGTTTTAAAAGAATATACTTCAGAACATACCCAAGAGATCACTATGTCTAACATGAATGCTGATCTTTCTTATTTAACTATCTTTGTTGTTTCTTTTCAGTTATTTATATTTTGACACTTTAGTTTTTGCTTGATTACAACTTCTTGCCCAAGGCAAGACCAGACTCAAAACCCAAATTGTGACATCGAAAGAGGAATCCACCAACTTCCTATGGGATCGACCCTGCGCTTAACGGAATCTAATGAAGAGTGTAGGTATTATAAATTTATCTTGACCGGAGTGATAACGACTGAGCTCCGTCACTAATGCAAAGAATATGATCATTTCAATCCCTCTGTAGAAGACAGTGTGTTTTCAAGAAAACACACAGAATACTCGTTTCTTGAATCAGCTGGGTAACGGATACAAGATTATGAGTAAAGTTTTTAAAAAAAAAAATTGGATTACATTAATATCAAATTACATGGCTGCGTCACGGAGGACTCAAACCCGAGACCTATTGCATTGGGAATTAACCTTACTACCACTAGACCAACACACGCCAGATTATGAGTAAAGTTTGGAGCAAATAAAACCTTTCTAAGAAAAAGTCCCTCATTAAGGTACGCCTAACCAAAATACTCCACAACCTTAACACTACCATCATGGAGAAATATCTGCTCATGCTTGTGTAGTTTATGAACAGATCTCATAATATTAGGGTTACAACAGATGTGGTTAGAGGCACCCGGGTCCATAATCCAAGTATCTTTATCCAAAGATCTACCAGTTGTAATAGAATAGTGACCTCCAAAAGGAACACTACCCTTATCAATCCTATGAACCAGGTCAACATCATGCGTAGAAGATTCTGAACCAGGCTTGAGAAGACCATCCATGCATTTAGCAATCTCAGATTTTATGATATTGCTAATATTTGAATTAGGCTCAACATGTTTAGTGTCATTATCATTGCCAATAGGACCATCAACAAAATTAGCTTTGTATTTGCGTTTATTCAACTTCATCTTCTTATACCACTCGGGGACACCATGTAGTTTAAAACATTCAGCTTCCTCATGGCCAACCCCTTTACAATGAGTGCAAATGAGTTTAGTCTTTTCTTCTTTAGTCCTCCTAGGCCTGAATGCTCCTTGCTTATTGCTGTAATCTAGACTAGCAAATGAAACATTAGGTTTGCTTGTATGCATAGCTAGCTGCCCCAAAGCATCAATACCACCATCTAGAGCAGCCTCTTGGTCTTCAACTTGCAGAATCATTGCATAAGCTTTGTTAACAGAAGACATTGGATTAAGGAATAAAAGTTGACCACGCGCAGCTTCTAAATTGTCATTTAGCCCCATAAGAAACTGCATAAGACGATGTTGCTCTTCCCATTTATTCGATGTACTGCTCGCTCCACAGACGCACTCCATTGGAGCTAGCAACATGTCTAATTTATTTCATTTAGACATCAAATTGTTAAAATACACTAGAACCGATTGTTTGCCCTGTTGACAACTACTAACTTCACACTCTAATTTATAGATTTTTGGTCCGTTACTACGACCAAATCGCGGAGTTAGAGCATCCCAAATATTTTTAGAATTGTCAATATGATTGAAGGAATTCACAAGCTCCTTCGAGATAGAGTTAATTATCCATGACAAGACCATATAATTCAGTCTTAATCCATAATTTGTAACATGGAGATGTTACCAATGGTTCAGGCAGTGAGCAGTCAAAGAATTCGAGCTTTGATTTAGCTTCCAAAGCACGCCGAACAGAGTGGCTCCAATTCAGAAAATTATTAGGAGTAAGTGGAGCAGCAACCAGCTGCATTCCTGGATAATCTGAATGAAATCGCTAGAACTTCCTTAAGTTCCCTCTCTTTTTCCGTTGAAGTAGATTGCGCATCAGTGCGCACATTATGTTGTGACGAACCACCGACTTCCTTAGAGCGATTGGTGTTGTCTCCTGCTGCGCCTGCTTGCTCATCATTAAGCAAAGCATTCCAAACATTCTTCTTTGTTTTTGCCATGACCACGGATCGAATTAAACCATAACTTATACCATATTGAAATGTAGTTTGTGTATGTGTGAGTGTGTGAAAGGGTTGAGAGAATTGTGCAGAAGATACATGAAGAGTACGTGAGTCTGTTATTCAAAAGTGAAACATCACAGTGTAGTACAAAGGTATATATAGCTATGCACTTAACAGACGTCCTAAAAGGGGAAAACACTATAGCGCTAACATAACATAAATGTAAATGTAGAATATGGCTCTAGCTAGCTCACAATCGAGCTATAAAATTTTGGTAACTACCATTACAGAAGAAAGAAAAGGAAAGGAAGAATCAAGTGACAATCCATATCTATATGCTTTGTTCTTTCGTGGAACACAACATTCTTTGTAATATGTATTGCAGTCTGGTTGTCACAATATATAGGCATGGGAAGATCAATATGAATATGAAAATCAGCCAATAAGTAACTAATCCAAATGAGTTCCTGAGATGTAAAACTTAAGGACCTATACTCTGCCTCAGCTGAAGAAATGGAAACCGTGGTTTGTTTTTTTGCATTTCCAGGAAATAAGAGATTGTCCAAAGTAAACACAATAACCTGTAATAGACTTCCGTGTGTCAGGGCATGACCCCCAGTCAGCATCACAATAGGCCCGTATACTGCAATCAACATTGCTTGGATAAAATAGCCCCAAAGAAGGGCATCCCTTTAGATAGCGTAAGACATGAGCTGCAGCCTTCCAGTGAGAAGTCCTAGGACAGGTCACATACTGACTCAATTATTGCACAACATAAGAGATGTCTGGTCTGGTAAGATTAAGATACAATAGTCTGCCAACTAACCTTCTATAGATGTTTGGCTGCTCTAGAACTTCACCTTCATCCTTCGATAATTACAACCCTGGTGGAAGTGGTGTAGATACTAATGTGCTTCCTAGAAATCCAGAAGAATCCAATAAATCAAGAATATATTTCCTCTGATTTAAATAAATACCACTGGAACTTCTAGCTATCTCAACACCCAGAAAGTATTTTACCAAGCCTAGATCTTTAATGGTAAAGGCAGAGTGTAAGTAAGATTTAAGAGCATTGATTTCTTGCACACAAGGACCAGTTATCAACACATCATCCACGTAGACAAAAAGGCTCAAGAAAGAATTACCTAATCCTTTCAGAAATAGAAACTGGTCAGTGGAAGATTGAGTAAAGCCATATGCATATAAGGCCTTACAGAACTCCATGTTCCATTCCCTTGAAGCCTGCTTTAAACCATAGAGGCTTTTGACCAATTTACAAACTTCCCCAGGCTTGACTTTAGTATACCCTTGTGGTGACTTCATGTAGATGTCATCATGAAGGAAACCGTGCAAAAAGACATTATTGACATCTTCCTGGTGGACTTCCCAACATCTAGAGGTAGCCACTGCAAGAAGAAAATGCACAGTCACTAATTTTGCAACTGGAGAGAATACTTCATGATAATCTATTCCAATCTCTTGATTGTATCCTTTAGCCACAAGTCTGGCTTTAAACCTATCCACAGTTCCATCAGCCTTCAATTTCACCTTATACACCCACTTTGATCCAATAGGTTTCTTACCTGGAGGAAGAGCAGTTAATGTCCATGTGTTGTTGTTATCCAAAGCTATCAGTTCATCCTCCATAGCCTTGCTCCACTCAATGTATTTGCTTGCAACCTTATAAGAATGAGGCTCCTGTAAGTTAACCAGGAATGTGGTGTGAGCTGGAGATATATGAGGAGCAATAATGGTGTCTGTTCTTCAGCCCTAGTACTAGATTCCTAAACATCATTATGCAAAGCATCATCAGTACTGTCAGTAACATCATGTCCTATATCAAGATCATCTTGAGAGCTGTCATCATCATATGCAGGACTGACTATAGGATGTTGAATCTGATTATGAGAGATAGATTCATCTGACTTATATGGATTGATGGAAGGAAAGAACTTCACATCTCTGGACACCACTACTTTACATCAAGCTGATATAAAACATAGCCCTTATGATCACAAGAGTGGCCATGAAACACACATTTGGCACTTCTATTATCAAACTTGGATCTTTCAGGAGTAAGATTCATGCAATAAGCTAGGCAACCAAATTTAGGTGTCTGTGTGAGATCAGGCTCATTACCAAACAAAGTGAAGAATGGACTCTGCCAACCTAGAACTCTGCTAGGAACTAAGATATCCAAGTAGCCATGAGTAAAGAATAAGACCAAAATTTTTTAGGAATTTGGCTCTGAAGCATGAGAGCCCTAGCTTTCTGCAATAAAGTTCTGTGCCTACGCTCTACAATGCTGTTCTGTTGTGGGGTATATACGCATGATTTTTGATGTATGATACCAAGATCAGTCAGTAACATAGTCATATTGAGATTGATGAAGTCACTACCATTATCAGAGCGCATACATTTTACTTTCTTGGCAAACTGAGTGTGAACCATGGCAAAGAAACTCTTTAAAACTGAATAAACTTGAGTTTTAGACTGTAAAATGTATGTCCAAACCATCCTAGAGTAATCCTCAACAATGGTAAGCATGAAACGAGCATTGCATATGTTTTCATACGTATATGGACCCCATACATCTACATGAATCAAGCTAAAAGATTTTGTAGTTCTTCTATTTAAGACAAGAAAAGATTTCCTAGTCATTTTTGTCTTTTGGCATACCTCACAGTGTGATAAAGCATCCATGTCCTCCTTGTGGAAAACCTTCTCTTGTGGCTTAATATGTTGCAACACCTCAACTGAAGCATGCCCCAACAATTCATGCCACTCCACAATGGACAAGTTAGCTTGATGTGTGAAGTTGTCATGCACCTGTTCCTCAAGATAAGATTGAAATACATACAAGTTCTTGACAGCCTTGCCTATGCCAAGAACCCTGTCATTTCTTGCTTTCTGAATAATACAATGAGAAGGAAGGAACAAGCACTTGACATCTTCCTCTTTAACAAGTTGTGCTACAGAGATCAAGTTGTTGGTTAAGTATGGAGCATAGAGCACATTCCTTAAAACCAGATCATTGTTCACCTTAGCATCTCCCATGTAATACACAGACTTCGGGGATCCATCAGGCAAATGAAGTTCATGTGTACAATCCATCTTGTAGAGAGAGTGCATAAGATGAGGATTACAACAAATGTGTGTGGTGGCTCCTGAATCCAAGATCCAAGATGTCTTAGTAGCTTCTCCTATGGTGAAAGCATAATATCCAGTGAAGAAATCCTCATCATAAGCAGTCTTATGCACCATGTGATGAACTTCCAATGGGATCTCCCTTAGAGATATTTCCCATATATTTAGCAATTTTAGACTGAATGACTTGAGATATATCTTTATTAGAATCCCCAGCTCTGGAATCTCTACAGTCCATATCAGTAGCCATATCAGTGTCAACATAATTAGCCTTGTACTTGCCTTTGTTTCCTTTCAGTCTCTTGAACCACTCCGGGTAGCCATGAAGTTTGAAACATTCAGCCTCTTCATGGCCATGTATCTTGCAATGTGTGCAGAATAACTTGGCCTTTTCATCCTTTGACTGCCTTGGTTTGCCAGATGCCTGTCTAGAATTAGCCTCAGTGATGTTAGTTGTGTGCATAGCTCTACTTATAGACATCATTTGGTTACCATTATTCTGCATTGACCCTTCAGTAATAAGTCTTAGGTCCTCCATCTATAACAATAGTGAGTAAGCTCTATTCACCATTGGCAATGGGTCCATAAACAAGATCTGACTACGAGCTGAGTCATAACAGTCATTCAACCCTAGAAGGAACTGCATTAACCTTCTTTGTTGTTCTCTTTTGTGTGCATCGCCTGCACCACATACACACTCAGCAGTAATAAGGAGCATGTCAAGCTCCTCCCATATAGTAGTAAGGTTATTAAAATAAACCAAAATACTTTGGTTTCCCTGCACAAAACCAATAGCCTCCCTCTCTAGTCTATATAGCTTTGGACCATTACTCCTGCCGAATCTCTGAGTGAGAGCTTCCCATAATGTGCGTGTGTTATCTATGTATGTGAATGCATTAACCAACTCTTTAGAAATCGAATTAAGAATCCACGAAGTGATCATAAAGTCAGCACGCATCCACTCTTGATAATAAGGAGATGAAACAGGTGGTGCAGTCAAACTACCATCAATAAATCCCAATTTAAACTTCGCACCAAGAGCACGCTTAATACACATACTCCAATTTAGAAAGTTATCAGCAGTAAGTAGTGAGGCAACAAGCTGTGAACTTGGATGATCCGCGGCATGAATATGTAATAAATTCTTCAACTGCTTATCAGTTAAATGCGATCTCCACTGGTCATCATCTTCTCTATCATTGGTGTGATCATTCCCTTCGTTGAATTGACGATCAATTTCTTCCTAGTGAGTCTCCTCACTGTTCTCCTCTCTCGGCTTGCGACGATTATCGCGATCAACGCACCTTTCTTTATCCACTAATACATTCCATGGAATTCTCTTGTTGCGAGCCATAATCTCCAGATTATACTCCGATCAAGTCTGGCCTCGTGATACCATGTAGAATATGGCTCTAGCTAGCTCACAATCGAGCTATGAAATTCTGGTAACTACCATTACAGAAGAAAGAAAAGGAAAGGAAGAATCAATTTCTAGTTGTATTCGAAGAGAGAGAAAAACATAGTTCAAATACATGTATAGTATGTGTACTTATATGTACAGATCAGCAACAACAAACAAATAAACGTGAAAACACCTAACAAAAGCGTACAACACTTTTTTTTTATTTCAAACTAATATATGAGATTAAATCTGAGCCCTTTATTCTAAGCGACTAATCTAACGGCTACTGCTACTCCATATTCTTCTTGCATTCTTGTAACTCCACAACTGCAAAACTAGTGCTCCACTTCAAGGTTCATTAGTAAAAAATAAAATAAAAGGATAACACTGATCATATCCGTTAATTTTAAGTGATAATCCAAGGATCACGATAAAACAACAAACAACCAATCAGAGATGAATACGTCATCATCTTCTTCAAAGAATCATGGTACATACAGAACTCCATACATGACTTGCTAAACTTCCAGCTGGCGATGCTCACTCCTACAATATGACAAAATGTAAAAAAAATAAAATGTGCACAAAGTGAGCATTATAGTTAACGAATAATATTCTAGATGGATATAGTTTATATTAATATAGATTGTGAAAAACAATCCAAGACATAAATTAAAAATAATGTTATTTATAATCAATTAATAAACAAAGATAAATACAAGGCATGCTAGTGGTGTGATTGTCCTTTAGTGAGTTTAGCCAAAGGAAGGAAAGTGGAAAAGGAGCTTTAAATTTAAAAAAGTGATTATAACAAAATAAAGGAAAAAGAAGGCACAAAAATATCAGCTTTTTAGAGCACTTCTTCTTCTTCCTATCTCATGACATGCCTTCTTCAGGAGGGACCCTTTTGATTTTCTTCCACATCTTCCTTTTCTGAACCTTCTATTCTTATTAGCTAATCACCACCCTATAACTTTACCAAAAACATAAATATATAATAAAGTGCTTCTTTTTCTTATTAATTTGTTGATATTCCATATTTTCAATAAGTGAAACAATTGGCTTGTTATGAGAGGACAAATTTTAAACACAAATAATTAAATTTTAGTACTGCCTTCGTCCCGTATCATCCTGCTTGAATTAATATATTTCATTATTTTAATAAATTTAGGTAAATAAAAATGTGTGAAGTCGAATTTAACGGAAGGAGGATTTACAACATATTTTACAATTTAAATATAGTAATTGTTTAATATTCAACCCAAAGCTACTGATATTAATGACACAAACTGTGTCATGATATGATATCCTTGATTTACTTTGATTTGTGAATAAAGAAAAAAAGAAGATTTTTTGTAATGAGGGCATGCATGCCCTTTGCTCTAACTTATTTGTTCTTAGTCAAATGAGAATCTTAATGATCGAGATGATTAATTAGAGTATCTAGATTAAACAAGAAACCAAATATTGACTAGCACTAATATGTTACATATATATAATAATTTATGTGAATCTTTGAGTTAAGATGGTTATCTTATTAGTCATTAGTTCAAAGGGTTCCAAATTCACTCCTAATATTTATCAAATATAAACCAATCAGGATTTAAGGTCTTCAAATTTAAAGTTGTAATATTTATCTGAGTGGGCCAAATAAAGTACTTAGATAAGACTTGGGACGTAAGCAATGACACATTAAATAAAGTATTATACAAAATAAAGGTGATGTTAATCCAGATTAACACCCATACTGAAATTATAATCACCAGCATCGGTGATAATTTACGTATGAGATTTGGGAATTTCCTAATTCCGACTCTACGGACTCCAAGTTTTGAATATTTCGAGATTGAAATCGGGAAACGATAATTTTTTTGAGATTTGAGAGTCTAATTTCGATCGAGATTTCAAATTTTCCGAAATTAGTTTCAATTTTAATTTTGATTATAAATTTATGTTTTAAAATAAATAAAAATTATATTATGAAATTAAGTTAAATTAAGTTTTAATTCTAAAATTAATTTAATAAATTCAAAAAATTTTGGTTCCGTTCGAAAGTTTTGAGACAATCTATACTTTTCCGAAAAATTGCACTCGAGATTGAGATTTCAACTCAGAATTACCGAAGGCCTGAACTGTACTGGAATTGGATATAAAATTAAAAAAAAATTATAATCGAAACTTCGAGTCTGGGTACTACCCAGTCCCGTCCCGACTATAACCCCTAATCACAAGCTAGAATTTTTGGTAGCTCAAATTGATTTACCAATCCCTAACCTTTTTCGTATTAAAATAAATCTAATTAGCCACGCGTGTGGTTGATCACAATGGTAAAAATAGTAAGTTTTTTATCAAGAAAGAAATTACTCTTATAACATTTTCATTTAGGATTCAGTTTTAGGGTATAATTTAAATTTATTTTTTAAATTTATTTTTTCCTTTTATAATGTGTGACCATTTAACAACAATTTTCACCACTACTGTGGTCGTATATTTACAAATGACTTTTGTACTTTATTCCCACAAAAAACACATGTCCATATTATCTAAAAAGTGTAGTAGTCGTTTTCTCATAAGAGCATGTAAATTCAAATCAGACCCGTTAAATTAATTTGGACCCATTAAACTGATTCGGAACTGACCTATGTGGTGAAATGGTCCACATCAGACCATTTTTTTAGAACCAATGAAGTTCCGAATCGTCGGGATTAAAACCTACTTAAACCTTTGGACCCGGAGCCGAGCCGCAGAGATAAAAAATATTTTTTTAATAAGAAGTATATAGAGTATTTTAAAAAACATTTTTGCATTTATTTTATTTCATTTCCTTTCCAAACTCTACATCTTTCTCAAATTATTTACATTTTTTTATATATATTTATATTTTACTTTTATTTTAATTTTATTTATGAACTCATGGTAAGATTAATGGATTATTATGTTATGAGTTGATTTTAACTTATATTTTTGTTATTGTGAATATTTAAGAACAATACATGTTCAACTATGTGTTTTATTTTTAAAATATTATTCGTAAAAAAGTAATATGTACATAAAACATGAAATTATGAATTAATACGTTTTTGTTTTTAAATTGGACCAAATTCATAGCTCATGTCTTGGCTGGTTTCAAATCGGACCTAAACTTTCTTCTAATCTAAGTCAGTTCACTTTGCAAAAAAATATAGATGTTAGGATCGCACTGAGCTTATAAGCTCCTTAAGTGTTTGACAAATTAAGCTCTTTAAGAGCTTATAAGTTATAAAAATAAGTAGTTTCATCCCAACTTATTTCACCATGAACTTAAACTTATTAGCTGCAACAAAATTACATAAATAACCTTTTATGTCACTTTAAAAGAATTTATAAGCTCGTTTATCTAAATACCTTGACAGCTTATAAGTTCCATCTTATATTACAAGAGTTTATAAGCTCCAATAACTTATAAGCTCTTTAAAATAAATTTAGCCAATTACCCCCTAAATCCTACATGATACTCACCCCTAGACTTTTCTGTAACTAGTAAATAGGAAATCTACAATTGTTTGACGATATTAGTCAAATATATACACCAACAAATCCATCAATCAATATTATTTATCCAAATCTAATCAAATATCACCCCACCTTAAATGTTACACTTTATATTTAAATATTTATATTTAAATAAGTCTATTATAAAAGTATATTTAAAAAAAAATAAGAAATATAAATAAACTTGAATCGTTGTGGTTGTATGATATATCGCCCCAATAAGGGCGGACATAGAAAAAAAATGTGTTAGTAGGGGATATGAGAAACTCGTTCCTTCCGGCATTAGAGGTTCGGAAGACGAACTATGCTGTCAGGGCACTGAGACTCGATCGAACTTCGGATTAGTTGTCTAGTCAATCGATGTCAATTTGAAACAAAGGAAAAGTGATCTTGTCAGGTGAGTGGGAAAATTAATACTAATAGTCATCTTTATAATTAATAGTTGAAACTTGAATAAATATTAATGGATAATATTAATATTTTCTAAATAATACTTGCATGAATAATCTATATCTATAAATATAGTTCGATGCCTATGCGTAAATATGTATGGATAATATTAGTATGTTTTAAAAATATAAGTACTTAATTAAATCTTGATTTAGTGGTGGTGAAATTTAAATCTGAATGTGAACTTGACACCTTCTACTTCGGGAGTAATTGTTGGTCTCGAAACTAGAAAATTGGTGTAGGAATTGTGATGGTCAATGATATTTGATCGGATTTTTTAATTGTCGTGACATTTAATTGAAGATAATTGAATTATCAATGATTGATCTATATCATGAGTAGATGATCGTAATATATTTATTTTCTTTATACCAATTTTTTGTGAATGATAAATAATGGATTAAATCATGTCACTTAAATAGTAAAGTTATAAATTGATCGTTAGTCTGGACTTGGCGTTGGGCTCGGCTCCGGGCTTGGCTCTGCCTCTCCCAGACATATTTAATCTTCAAATGTTCAACATTCTGTCTTACTACCAAAAAAAAATTTACAAAAATTATTTTTTCTTCAAATTTTATTTGGTATACTTTAGTTTAATTTTTGGTTATTATCTTTCTCGCATTAATTAATATATTAACACCGTTTATGGATTGCATTGTTACCTTACCACAAAATTAAAACATGTATTCCAAAATTTGATATAAACAGCAAAAAATTTTTTTTTTTGATAATATATATTTGAGATCTTATTAATTTTCAGGATCACTAAGACCACCACCTCAATTGTTACGTAGAGAGCTAACCCTAATTACAAATAAGATTATAAAATATACAAAATATTAACTTCAATTTTCACTTTTCTGAATTTTAATTTTAATATTGTACATTGTTTTTGAGAAAATTAGTCGTACATATAAAACGGTAGTCTACCGAAAGAATAACTTTAGTATACATTGATAGCAAAATTAGATACGTAAATATATTAAGTAACAATTAATTAATTATACTTTCTTTCTAATAGAATATTTGTTAGCCTACTCTAATTGACTTGAAGTAGAGATATATCATAATAAAGACATTAAATTATACACTTTTGTGGAGTTTGTCATTACTTTCCACTAAGTCCCCTTTCTCTCTCTAAATGAAAAATCTTTTTCTTTAATTCTTCTTTATTAAATATGAAAGCACAATTGTGTTTAGCTATTGGATAGTCCTATTTGTCAATGATTGCCACTCTTTTTGTGGGTGCCCAGAATCTTGATTGATCCCAATTCCCCATCTTAATTTCACTAATTAAATTGGGCATTTCAATTAAATAAAATACTTTTATTTGTTTGATTGAATTAACCTTCTCCCACCTTCATTAAATTATTCATCCCTTTATTTACAACCATATAAGATTTCCACAAACGACATTAGTGAAATAAGATCACATTTAAACATATAATGAACACGCAAAACACGTCCACCAATTTAAAAAGAGACATCTAGATGTTTGAACAAAAAATAGAAAAAATTGGTAATTAACTTAATCTTTCTTCAACTAAGTTTTTTGCTGCTTCTAATACCAAAATATTAACACTCTTTAGAAGTATTAATTAAGTGGAGTGTCATATGTTTCAAGAAAATATGATTATGGTGCAACAAGCTTAATAATTGTGGCAAACCTGCACCACATTATTAATTTTAGATTTTAAAAATACTATTTAATAAATTTAGAATGGGGCTGATCTCCAAAACTTTAGGCTTTTTCTTTTGGTGATTAAAGGTGCATGATTTCCACTAATCTAAGAGATGTAAGAGGTGACCCACCACCCAACTGAAAAGAAAGAAGCTTATTTGTAATAAACTCATTAGTTTAATGTGCTCACCCCTAGTTTGATGTCATGAATCCACAGCCCTATAGCATATATATTATTCTCAAAATCTTGAATTGCTCAATTTTAGGGTTTTAATTAAGAAATAAAGTTTTGTCAGTTCATTAGCTTGAGGTGGACTTCTAAGTTAAACTAAAAGAACAACTAACTCCACTTCCTTTGGAGCCTAATTTGGACCACTTTTGCATTCTGCACTTCTATCTCAATCTTGAGCAAATCTCAATTTTGTGTCTTCTTCTACAACCTTATCTATTGTCTCCACACACACACACACGTATATATACAAACATATTTTATGTATGTATATAATTCTAGTTTGAGAAGACCCTTGTAATTATTTAGCAATGACTAGGGTATCTTGTATCTAGCTGGGGAATCAATGGTGTTAATCTTTATTTTCTTCAATATATCATGAACACTATAAATAAATTGTTGCCTCAATTATTGTTCAATGACCTCTAATAATACAGGTGTTTATATTTCATTATCTTATATTTAGTTGATCTATTTCGATTATATTGTAATTACGATCAAGGGTATCTCAAAGTTATGATACTGATAATATATACTGCTTTGTTGCTTAACAAATGTGAATTGATGAGCTGTGAGTTGATCAATTGGAGTGGCACCACTTCAAGATATGGCTATTCGGTGACTCCATATTTAGAATAGTGCATGCAAAAGAAGCCACCTCCTATTTACTTATTTGGTTATTATTATTACTATTATTTATTTATTATTTTAAAGATGTGAAATGTTGATAGAGCCATTTTCAAATATCCTCGAGTTCTAAGATGGCAAACTCAAGAGATGATGATGATTAGAAGTATGTGACTAATGAAGTACGAGTTAAGTTAATACACCAACAAGCCCAGGGCATAAGAGGTATGATGACTTGACGTCATTCTCACCTTCCTCAGGGCAGTCTGTGAAATAAGCTCAAAAGTATTTGAGAGTGAGGTTTGAAACTGGTTTGTGGTGATTTGCATTTAGATGACATACCATATCATTTGTCCCACTAAAGTTGATATAGTTTGATGAAAAAAAAAAACTCACATATTTGGTCAAAATAGATAACTTTAATGAGACGAAAGTAATAGTTTAATAGGAATAGTAATTAAACGAGATGTTGATATATTGTGAAATTAATTAAGAGCATTATATTAATTCTTTTGCACGTAGACTGGAGTTGGAATTTCAACATTTAATTGACATAAAAAATCAATTGTCTATATTGTCCTATATCTCTTATTGTCAATTACATCGTGGGACACTTTATAATTTAGTCTGAATAAAGTCTAGAAATTACTAAAATGAGGGACGTCTAAATTTTGGATCAATTATAAATTAAGCAAACCTAATTAATATATTCTTGTATCTAAACTTCATTATTGCACCACAAAAGTTACTTATGCAGGAATTAGTAATACATTAATATTAGAAAATGTTGGGATGCAATTTGATCTATCTGTACCCAACACGACTCATTTTGTAAATCACCGTTAAGACTCGGACATTAATTATATTGTATATAAACAAAATATGTATTTCTAGCATTTCCAAACACACATACATTATATATATATATATATATATATATATATATATATATATATAAAAGTGTGCGCGCGCGCGATTATTGTTTAGTTTTACCATGTTCAAAATTTCCATCATAAGATCGATCAGCCATCATTAAATCCAGATAGGCATCTTAGTTTAATTTTTATATGATTTCATGTGTTAGCCATGTATATATATGAATATGATTTCATTCATTCATGATACTTTGGTCAACTCATCCCCAATTTATAAAAATATCCCAATAATTGAAATGACAAAATCAATTATATATATAAAGAACCAATTTAGTAATTTTAAAGTGGGTATGTTGGTCTAGTCGTAGTGAGAATAATGCTCAAGATAATAGGTATTGGGCTCAACTCCTCTGTGACGCGTTTATGTAACTTAATATTAAATATTGAAACTCTACTCGTCTCCAAAATGTTTACATTTTAAATAATGGTAGAAAACTCTCTTGCATCTATATTGTAAATGCATAATCAATATTACAAGATGAAAATAGCTAGGGTACAAAACACCAATTAATAAAAGGATCCTACTTCATTCCAAAGTTAAAGATAGACTAGTACAAATGTACACTTTGTGTTCTTCGTTGAAATTGATGACATGCTAATTGAAATATTTGATAAAATTGTTATAACATAAAGACCAAAATACACATAGGAAATAGAGGTGGGGAAGCTCTTTGGTCAAAGGAACATGTTGCCCAAGCATTATGAACTTATTATTTATTAGATAGCTATATATGTTTATGAAGATGAACATGCTTGCGATTTATATAAGGTATTTTACTTCGTTATAATCTGATGAAATCGATATAGTATGTAACTTGCCTTGTATCATGTTATATTAAAAATGATTAACATAACCATAATAATATAATTATCTATTATAACAAATATAACCAAATAATATCATCATAACATATTAACTTTCTTCTTTTATTGATAAATACCAAAAAAAAAAAAACCTACAACACAAAAGAAAGACAGACCTACCATACAGAAACATAGCATATTAACTTTCGCTTATTAAAAAAACAATGTATTGATGTTAAGGTTTGTGTTGTTAGTAGGAAGGTAAAATTTTCAAGTAATGTGATTTATTTATGTCAATAGGATTCAAAGAAAAAATAATTCTTAGTAGATCTCTTTTCGTGAATTTAGTAAAGAAACAGTCTGATTCAAATTAATCAGCTTACATATTGGGCCTAGGATTCGACGTAAATAAAAGTTGGGCTTGTGTTTGGATTCGATTTATTGAAACAAGATAATTGGCAAATTATCTAACATAAAACAAGGATTTGTTGCCTTGCATTAATGATTTTTCTAATAGTATCATCATATCTTTTACCCAAGGAATCAAAATATATTTTTTATACGCTCAACTTTTTCACGCACTGACTGGTGAATATTTATATAGAATTCGGAATGATATATATGCATATACATAAACGAAGTACACGAACATAACAAGTTCGATATGAAGTGTTTCATTCAAATTTTGTAAAATAAAATACCACAAGATAGAGCAGGTTGCAAATTCTTCTTTTCGACTTTTAAATATTTCAGTTATTAAGTTTTTTTTTAATCTTTTTTTTTATCAATTTATAAATCTGTCCTAGAAAGTGTAACAGATCATTAAATATTTTGATTAAATAAAGAAGGCAACAAAATATATGATAGATGTTTAGGAAAATATTATACAACACTAAGAAAACAAAAATAACAAATTTCACCAAGTATGGTAACTGAACGTATCAAATCAAACAAGACACAAGCTATAAGTACTTTTTAGTGTTTCAGATCATGTAATCAATTTTTAACATACATAACAATGAATATTTACAAGTTCTCAAATTAGGACATAAAAATATATTACGAATTCAACAATTTCAACTGAACAGATCATAGTGATTTTAACATTAATTATCAGAATAAATGTTACAGTACTGTAAACTCTTAAACTAGGACAATTTTTTTTTTTTAAGTTCGGAGAACTCTTAGTACTTCATATTTAGTTAATGTTTTTTACTTGAAGAATAAGCTTTTGATATTTTGTCGCTCCTTTATCCAAAACGTGGGAAGAACCTAAATCGCAAAAAGTGCATTCCTCACAAAAAAAGAAAACATATATATAAAGAAACAATTAGAAAAAGGGAGGTTTGAACTTTTACTAATTTGTGCAAGACAAAAGTAAAGAACTTCAAAGAAAAAAGTAAAGAATACATAAAAAGATTCCAACCTCCTCAGTTGTCCCTTCATCTCTACATATACCACTAACATGGTAGAGCAGTTCAGGAATTGGAACGATATACAAGTCTCGGCATCATCACCGGAGCTTTCAACCACAAAAAACACAAAAGCTGAATGCAAAACAGCACGACACACTGTTGAATCACCCGTGTATTCACAATTTTTGAGCATAAACTAAAGCCTCAATAACTTTGCATAAAAAGTGCTAACAAATTTTGACAGTAACCAGCACTGAAACCACAAAGAGACAAAATCGCACACGGAATATACTTCTGTCCAGCATCTATGGTTACCTTAAAAGCTGCTTGAAAAGGTGTAGTGATGATAGAGAGAACCCAATCCCCTCGGTCAAGTGTGAATCAATCACCTCTGTCCTCTGTAAGAAAGAATAGTTTTGGTCAAGTCAAGACGGTTAAGTTATAAGCTCACGCTAATAAATCGAGACAGATCCTTAAGACGAAAAAGGCAAGGAGCCACCAAAATACAAGGCTCTTTGAACACATTGCAAAACCCCTCTCTCAAAATCAGGAAACAAGTCCCCTAATTCAGTGCTAAAAGTGATATTAACCAACAGTCTTTGGACTTCCAACACAATAAAACCAAATTTTTCTCTCAAGATGCCTAGGACTTAAGTCACTTAGTAAATTCCTATTCAGACACACAATAACAGCTCTCACTCTCACTCTCACTGTCACATTTGGAGGTGAATAACAAGATACTGCAATGGGGAAGACTGCGCAATACAGGCAAAGGAACGGAAGGACTCACATCCCGAGATGTGAGGTTCTTAAGGAGCAACGAGCAAGGCTGTACATAATACGTCGCTGCCTCTACATGCTAATCTGCTGGAGGGAAAACGACGACTAGAGCAACCATAGCTGTTGGTGCTTGATGCAAGGTTAGAACATGATATAACTTAGAGCTAGACAGATCCCAATTCTAGAAGAAATGAAAAGTTAATGCAAAGTCGGGTTTAAGGTCTAGAAAGCATGTAACTTTTTTTTTACAGCTGTAAGGAGGGCATCGCTGTATCACTAACCTCAGTGTCGTCGAATCAATAAAGAGGTCAGATTGTGATAGAGTAGGCTTATAAGATCATGTAACTCATCCAATCCCATCAAATCTATTATTGTTTGCCAAACTTTAGAGCACGCACAAAAAAAGGTGAATGAATATTTATTTCAATGCAGATTAGTTATCATAGTTACTTAGCCAAACAATATGAATAGTGAACATGAAAATTTCACCATAGACGCTGCAATGAGTTTATGGTTGTCCCTATCACACATAAGACCTTGACTTTCAACAAGAATCTCTAAAGCAGAGTTTTTAGTCAAACTTATCCTGCTTGAATTGCAAACTAAATATCATCAACATTTACATATGAGCAGATATTGTATATGCACAACACACATTTAATAAAAGGAACTATTCTAGCATATATAAGACCTGAATCTAGAGCTTCAGAAAATTTTGGGCAAACTTTCAATTCGTTTACAGCAGCATATAGTGCTGCACCCTGCAAATATCGAAAATTAGTGACCTTTTATCCATTTTCTCCTTTTATCGTAAAAACACCTACAAATATATGGATTCCACTACAAATTGCAACAATTTAGAAATTAGCAGATTAAATGCAAGCAAGCACAAGTACATAGCAATTGATTCAAGGTATTATCAGAAAATGCGACTTGAAAAGTTAAAAATCAAGCACAAACTGCAACAATTTATTTAGTTATTTTCTAATTTCGGATCCTCGCTTTGAATTAAAAGATTTGTAACAGCCGAGGCATGAACATAATCTATGTACAGCATTGGTAATTATGGAAGAGAATCATAGAAAAGAAACAAGAGACGGCGAGTAACTGCAAGAATCAGGGTTCAAAACAAAGTAAAATCTTAAGAACCCTAAAGATTATGCTAGAGCACTCGAGTGCCGCAAGTCACATCAATATATATATCCTAATTTGGGAAGAATCATTAAACATGATTTCTTTAAGATATATTTATGTTAACATTTAAGCGCATCTGGTGTAGTGGTATCATAGTACTCTCCCACGGCACTGACCAGGGTTCGATTCCCTGTATGCGCATTATCAAATTTAATTTATCATTTTTGTTTTAACAATCAATTCCTTCCTAATTCCTGTACAAAGCTAGCTCGTTTGATTCGATTTCATGATTGAGTGTCCGATTTAGAATTATTGTTTGATTAAGCTCTAATCAAATTTTATAATTATTTCTCAATTTTATTTAGAATAAAAAAAAATTAAATAGTTATTGCTGCAAAATGGATTAATTCAATTTCATAATTGAGCAGAATAATATGGAGAATAAGAAAAATAACCGCAATACAAAGAAAAAGAAGAGAAATGTAGGAGACAGCACAAAGAATGAACCATAGGAGACCGTACAAAGAATGAACCATAGGGTCAATAAACCCTGTAAAGGTACATATAATCAATCTCAATCATTATAATATTTGGACCAACATATTGTATATCTTGAAAATAACTAATGATATATATAAATATCATTTCAATGTCTGAAAGTAGATAAATAATATATTTTATTAAAAAATCAAATTTTCTGAATCAGACCTGATATATTAATTAGTATATTTTCTGGTCCAACATTATTTGTTTATCTTCTTTTGGTCTAATTGAGTTAATTCACTTCATGTGATGAGACAATCATTATGGCAAATGGATGTTATTTATCAAAAATATGTTCTCTATAGAACCTTATTCGAATAAATCGATTGGTAAAAACACATTTCTTCTCGATCTGCAGGTCGAGATAATACTTAGATTTACTCAAGTCTTTCAATTCAAAAACTCCGTCATTAGGCATGAATTTAATATTCTCAAACGCTATGTGTATTCAATAATACAGAAACTCACTAACATGATTATTTGTAATCACATAAAGATACATTTTATCATTATTATACATCTTCTTTTGGAAGAATTCAATAAGTTGAATTTTCAACTATAATAAAACATATAATGATCTTATTTGAGAGAATACATGTTACGAATTTATTTTTCCTAATTATATGAACTATCATGTCTATCAGAGACTTTCATAAGGTATTTGTCTAGTGACTTTTTGCAAGATTATAGTCACGACTTATAAAAAATGAATATTTATATCCATAATTATTGCCAGAATTATTTGATAACGGAACATTTTAATTCAATAAGAGAGTTTATGTAATTAATTTAGGATTTTTGCTAAAATCCTTGAGTCAACCTCGCTTTATTCATCACCAACACATTCATGTCATTTATTCTTTTGTACAAGCATTCAATTGTATTCAATTGTGTCCTACATGGACCACATTATTTATTTCTAATTATACAATCATATGTGTCATGCTGGGATCACATTGCTTTGTGCATGTACTATAAAAGACTTTCGTCTATTTAGCGAGTTAACTCTGCCTCAATTGCTCTTTTCACTTTATTTAGTGCTTCTGACACTGTTCTATCAACTTTACTTTTAGATCCAAAATAATCAATTTACAAGCAATTGTTAAGGCAAAACTTGTTGTCGACAACTATGATATATTTATTGCGCTCTCTTAATATTGACAAATTTCAAGTCAATTTCAAAATAAATTTAAACCAAACTTATTTCATTTCTCATAATATTTGGATCTGGTTGTTCCGTAATCACAGTATTATATTATATAGTGCACATGCAAGTGTACTGTGATTCCCGTCTTTAAGACGATCCTCTTCAGGAGGTTTTTGGAGTGAAGTAATTTGTTAACTTTGTATACCGCGGATTCTAATCTTTAGCACCAATGCATATCCCACACTTATATTGTTATGCTTTTAACATAGAGGGATTGATCTCATTTAGAGATCTCACGCTTCTAATGTTATGCTTCTAGCATATAAGAATTGATCTCATTCAGAGATATACATATCGATCTCACACTTCTAGTATTATACTTCTAGAATATAGAAGATGATTTCATTCAGAGATTTTCGATTCTTAATGGTGCATTTATAATTATCATAAAGAATGTAATCACTCATTTGACAGTTAAGAATATATTAAACTTTTGTTCATATTCATTAGTGTGTGTATTTTAATCAATTAAATCCAACAAGATTTTCACGACATTCTTTTATCATATTATATTCAACCCCCCTAATGCCGGAAATATTATTTCAGTTGGATTAGATAATAAATGTACCATTAAAAATTGATCCTCAATTATTGACTCTAGATAATTATTTTTTGACGGAGTATGAATTTAGTTTTCTAGAGTCCATTCAGTACGTTTTGGTGATGACAAATAAGTAGCAGACGAGAAATGATTTATTTATATAACACACTAATTATATAGGGGGCGGAACAAACACTCATGCTTCTATAATTTGAGAATAATTTGGGTCTTTTAAATAATACTGTCTCCGTCCCACTCAAGATGACCCCCTTCTTTTGGGCACGCAGACCAAGGGGGCCATCTTACTGGTGTTTTAAGGGAGAGAGATAATAATGGCTAATGACTTAGATCTCCTTCTCTTTTTGAAAATCATTAATATTTTTAAAATGTCTTTTTATTAATTTAAATTATTAAGTCTCAAATTATGTTTAAATTACTGAATAATAATGCATTATTTAAAAAAATTTATTAAATCATTCAATTATATTTCGAAATCTGCAAACTCTATAAATTAACAACACAATAAAGATTGAATTGAAATCTGCAAAAATCATTAAATAGACATTAAATGACATAAATTAAATGCAAAAGAAAGAGTGAAATTTATGGAGGGAATTGAAATTTGAAATTTCATTAAATAGAGGGAATTCAAATTAAAAAAATTATTAACTTAAGATTTGAGGGAAATTCAAATTTCCCTCTAGTTTCTATCTACTTAAAGCAACTCTATACATCTTCATACACACTACAATTTCTGAAAATCAAACAACATGGGAAGGAAAGAATTAACGACAGAGCAATGCAACGCCATCGTCACTTTCTTGTTGGAGAACTCGGAGAACAGGAAGTCAATCTGTGGGATGATGAAGGCAACATGTAGCAAGTTCAACGTCTCCAGATGAAACCTCACTCACATTTGAGCTGCAGCAAAGAAACAAAAGGAGAAATGTGAGATGGTGATGGTGCAAAGTGGAAAGATAAACAAAGTGTGCAGAAAAAGACTTCACATAGACTTGGAGTTGATCAAAGGCTTGGATCTATTCAAAAAATCAACAATAAGGAAGCTAACAATCAGTAAACAAGTGAGCAAGAGTAAAATTTGGAGATGGGTGAAAGGAGGGCTGATCAAAGCTCATTCAAGTGCTATAAATCCAGATCTCACAGCCCCAAACAAACTATTGAGGTTGTCTTTTAGTTTAGAAGCATTAAAATTTGAAAGAATACTCAACATATTGAAGTTCAAGAGCATGAACAACACAGTGTACATAGATGAGAAATGGTTCTACATTTCTCAAGCTTCACACAGATTCTATCTAACTCCGGAGGAATCAGACCCACACAGGACATGTAAGAACAAAAAATTCATCACAAATGTCATGTTTATGTGTGCTGTATGTAGGTCAACATTTGACAGTTTAGGCAACTGCACATTTGATGGGAAAATTGGCATTTTTCCATTTACTTAACAAGTTCCAACAAAGAGATCATCAAAAAATAGGAAGAAAGACACTCTTGAAACAAAACCAATTCAGTCTATAACAAATGATGTAGTCAAGGGGTGCCTAATTAATCAGGTATGGAAGAGCAGCCAAGAGTGTTACAAATGCAACAATTTAATGTATGGTTGTACTTTTATTAAATGCAGTCATTAAGTTTTCTTTAATTGCAGTTGATAAGCTTTAAATGCAGACATATTTAGTGAAGGGGTGCCTAGTTTAATGTAAATGTACTTTTATTAAATGCAGTTAAGTTGTTTTCATTAAATGCAGTTGGTAAGCTTTAATTTTTAATTTCAGATTCTTCCAGCCATTAAGGCCAAATGGCCAGAAAGTAGTTCAAGACTCATTTTCATACAGCAAGACAATGTCAAACCTCACATTAAAAATTCTGATCTAGAATTCAGATTGGCAGCAAGTGGTGATGGTTTTGACATAAGATTGGTACACCAACCACCCAACAGTCCAGACACTCATGTGAATGACCTAGGGTGGTTTAGAGCAATCCAATCAATACAAACTGAAACAGCAAGTCAGAATGTTGATATGCTGGTCAATGCAGTCATAAACTCATTCAATGATATGTCACCTATGACACTAAATAAAGTCTTCCTCACTTTACAATCTTGTATGATGGAGATTATGAAGGTTAAGGGGCAGAACTCCTACAAAATTCCTCATATGAGGAAGGATGCTCTAATTATGGTGAATAGGGGTGTCAACCGGTACGGTACCGGTTAACCGGAACCGGAAGATAGCTAAATTCAAGAACCGGTACCGGTAATTAAACCAGTTAACCGGTTACCGGTCGGTTCGGTACCGGTTAAGGTACCGGTTTTTTTTAAATAATTTAAATATATATTTTTTAATATTAAAAAAAATAATTTTCATGTTTAATCAATACATTATAAAATCGTATTTTTATGTATTATATTTTTGTAATTTTAATTTTCTTGAATATTTATTCCACGTTAAGTATTTAATTAATTATTTAAATATCCATATTGTCTTAGTCTATTATCAAATTTGAGGTTTTACATATTTAATTAATGAAACTATTCTTAAATAGGAGGCTTTAATCTAAATACCAAATAGCATGTGGGTTGTTAATTGTTAATATATTAATTAGTAATTTATTAACATTTAATTATTAAAACAAGTCTTATTTGTTATAATTTTAAATACAATGACGTATCATGACATAAAACAAAGCATTAGTCTCATATTTAATTAGTAATTTATTAACATTTAATTATATTTTTAATTTTCTAAACTAATATTATATTTTTAATTTTCTAAACTAATTTAATTAACCGGTACCCGGTTTGGTACCGGGTAACCGGGTATCGGTTATTTGTAAATGTTGAGAACCGGGAACCGGCTTATTTCCCAAAAAACCGGTTCCCGGTTCTTCCCGGGAACCGGTTACCGATTAACACCCCTAATGGTGAATGAACTACCTAAAGACATTGAAGTGTCTGAAAATCTAGTCAAAGAGTGCATTAGTTATATGCTATAGAATGGGAAAGAAGAAGGGGCACTAGAGCGTATGAATGTGTTGGGGATATGCATAGATGAAGAAGTATAGGCTACTGATTCTTAGTTATGCCTAGAGTTTGGTGATGGTGATGGTTTTTGTGCAGCCTACAGTTTGGTGATGGTTTTTGTGATGCCTACAGTTAGATTTTTAGTGTTTCGTGCATGCAATGTATGCACATTTGCTGTTTGTGCTTTATTATGTCAAAGCACAAACATATGCAAATGTATGCACTTTTGCTTTTTGCCTTTTTCTCATACATGTATGCAAATGTTCCTATTTTGTGATCTACTGAATGCAAAGTGGGAGTATTGAACAAGTAATTCTAACTCCAGTAGAATACATCACACAAAAGATCACTAATCACATTAACATACAACTTATATACACATTCATGCTCCTTTTTCATCCAATCTTAAAAAATGAGCAAATTATTATCATTTCAACACATACACCATTCAATCAAGCTCCAAACTGTACTCAAGCTCAACACATACATATCACAGGGAGCCATCACAGATCACAGCTCAATTTATACAGATCACAAGGAGCATCACAGATCACAGGGCATAACATAAGCATTTTACCAACACAGGGAGCCAACATACAACCATCACACAGATCATACTGTCATCACACAAATAACATCACACTAATAATCTGCCAACATACAACCATCACACTAATAATCTACCAATCACTTATGATCACATAACATCAAATATATCAAATGGAAAGATCTCACCAAATCAACATCACAGATAATCATTCCCCATCAACACCTCCTTCGTTTACCTCTCTTTCTCTCTATCCCTTAACCATTTTCTGCTCAGATCCCCTCCAGGCCAATGGGGATCATAATCATCCCCCAACAACACTATAACATCACGGCCAGAGGCTATGGCCTTTTTTAGGCCATCAACATCTCCAATGTCAACTACACGCAGACAACAACATCATTAGACATACAATCTATCATAGGCACAATATTAATAGACACGTGCAACCAAATAAATGACCTGTAAATGGAGTGTTCGGTATCACATCAGTTCCACCCAACTCCTTCTCAGACCAGTGTAGTATTTGTTCTTCTTTAACACTTTTCATTACAGAAGTCGAAGGTGGTGTCTCTTGGTACCCCTCACTCACAAGATCCATATCTTTCAATGACTTGAAAGTCGAGAAGAGATATGAAAGTCGAGGTTTCTTCCGAATAGGACTCGGGGGTGGCGTTATCTTCGAACAACCAACCAAACCCTTGTCTTTTTTTGGAGATCTAGGCTCATAGAGGTAAGATTTCATCATAGCAGTAAGGTCTAAGGTTTGAGCGAGGATGCAGCGAACAACGCTTAAGGTTTCAGAGAGGAGGCAGCGAAGAACGCCTAGGGTTTGAGAGCGGCGGCAGTGAAGAACGCCTAGGGTTACAGAGAGGCAAGTGATTTCAGACAGATAGTTCTAGTGTTCGAGAGAGGCGATCAATTTCAGAGAGAGATATAAGGTTTCATCATAGCAGCAAGATAGATCTAGGGTTCGAGAGAGGAGGCATCAAAGGAGGCGAATGAGGCGTCGATTATCAGAGTGAAGGAGGCAAATTAGGGTTTCTTCGAAGAAGGCGAAGAGGCAGAGTGAAGGCGAAGAGGCAGAATGAAGAGAGAGAGAGGCGGTCGATTAAGAGAGAGACACATAACATAACAAATGAGGGTACAAGTCAAGGGGTGGGGTAAAATTAGGGGTTAATTAGGATTTAAGTTATAGATTTAATTATCCTTTATTCTATACAATTAACCACTAATTTTATGCTATAAAAGGAAATGAGCCATATTCGTGGGACAGACGGAAATGGCAAAATGAGTTGTCTTGAGTGGGACAGAGGGAGTATATATTTATATTTTCGCAACATGATATTAGATAACTTTTATAGTTAATATGAAAATATTTACATAAGGATAATTTTTAATGGTTAAGATTAATGAGCTCCTCTAGAGCCAAACTCCGGTGGCAGATACTCATGAAGTCATGTGATGTCAGTTATTTCTAGTTCGGAAGTTTCCCAGAGGACTGATGTTGTGAGTGATACTCACATAGCATCACCTGAAGGCTTAAATGACCTTGAAGAACAGCTTGGAGAATTATTTAGTGAAGAAGTGAATTCCAGTTCTTAAGGCATCGAAGAAGTTGCTACTCTTGATATTATAGCTTTCGTTATAGGTATATTGAAATCATATAGGAATGATCTATTAATGGAGCTCTTCAGGTGCCGACAATCAAAATATCATTATTGATATTATAATAAGTTGTAATCTTCCTCATTTTATTAATCTCCAAGAGTAGCAAGCATTTAATATGATCTTCGATTATCAAAACTTTAATATAATATTCTTCAAGAAGTTCAATGAAGCTCTTTCGGAGCCGGAAATTGTTATCTAAAATTTGGTAATGGTTAATGAAGCTCTTTAATGACAATAAGAATATTGTCATCATAAAAATAGTAGTACTTCTACTTTTGATAATCTTCAAGATTATGAAAACATGTAGTAGAAATACATCCCAAAGGTCTCAAACTTCCTATGAGTGTAGTATTATGGAATGAGGGTATAATATTTCTGAGTATCTACAAACTTCTTTAACAAATTATTTATTTCATCTCCATTTAAATTCTTTTGTCTCTTCCTTCAAGCACTAAGGCAAGGATCAAAGACAACTTTGGTTTATACCTTCCAACTCTATCAACTCCTAATCATTAAATATAGTGTCAACTTCTATCTAGTTTTATCTTTATGAGTTCCACAAACTCATGTAATAAATAAAATACTTCTTAGTTTTCTGTTTTCCAGCACTACCAATCCACTTGTATAGGAAAAAAAAATAATGAACTAATTCAAGTTGTTTCAATGACAGGCGTTCTGCAAATACTGAAATGGGCAAAGGTTAGATGACAAAATCGTATAGCATGTGACGCTAAAACCCTTAGAGAAGCATATGATATCATATAGGTCAAGTGAACCTAACCATGTACAATAGATAGATTAAAACTAAAATCCTAAATTTTCCAAGTAACAAAAGTGTGTGCATGACATGCTTCTCAATTGTCACATCCCCATTTTACTTCTCTAAGTAAAGTCGAGGAAAATGTGACTAACAGGGAATACGGATAAGGAAAATGAAATGAAAGCATTTATAAGTGGATAAAACGTGAAACGTACATCAAAGAGGAAGATTTTGATAGAGTTGTGTGACCGAGGTCCAATACATCAACGAAAATTTAACATTTGAAGTCATCAGGGATTATAACAACATCTAGAAACACAAATAAAATGCGTACAAGTCTGAAAATACATAGTTCGAAGGCAAGATAGTTAGCTATAAGTTCTTGGGTCTAAACAAAAGTCTGGCAGCGGAAACTGGATCAATATCTGGATTTACATGTATGACGACACATAAATCACCGAGAGTAAAACAACAAGAGTTTGACAAAAACCACCGCTGAGCCTTCCACTTTGTTGGGAACCCCACAAGTTTATATTGTTTTGATAATGTTATTCGAAACAACACTTAGTTAAAAACATGATTTCTTAAAACTTGTAATTAATGTCATCTGTTAAGGAATGTGCTAACATATAAAAGAAGCAGATCGTATAGTTTTTACTATCTGTATTATTCTTAATAAAAGCCTTCCTGGACACATTGATTATTCGAGTCTTTGCTAGATTCTTGTTTAGAATTGGAATTTGTTCTTAGTTTAAGGACAGGCCGCTGTCTTTGTTATTAATGATCTTCCTGTTTAAATCTTAGCTTTTTAATTGTAATAATGAACAGATAGACTATGAAAGCACTATCTGTTCATATTATCTTAGCTGTACTTAGAAAGAGAGAATCAATCATGATGAAAGAAGGCAGACAGCGTGTTCGACAGTGAGCTGCTTAAATGGTACAGCTTGACTTAGATTTATTAAAAAGCTAGACTTCAACAGTAAGTAAATCTACAGCAAGCTGTGAGAAGTATGAAAGGAGAAAACAGCGAGTGCTCAAAGCAAAGACTTCAACAACGAGTAAATAGCAGCGAGTGAATCAGCAGCTAGCTGCTTATCAACAGAAGGGATCAAACAGTGAGTGGAATCAACAAAAAGCACTCAAACAGCGAAGACCACGCCAAACAGCGAGCTGTGCTCTTGGATCAAGGAACAGTGAACTGTTTAAAACAGAAGAAGAAATCACAGTGAGTGCTCCATAACTCCAATGTATGGTTAAAGGGTTCAACAGAGATTGAAACAGCTAGTGATCAAACAGCTAGCTGTGTTTCTCAAAAAAGCTAAGGATCAAAAAGAACATCTGCTCAAACAACAGCGAGATGTTTCTCTATGGTGGGCTGCAGACATACCTACATTTGTCATAAGTCAACCACTCAGTGTGTTGTCACATCAACAGCATGTTTTAAGGAATGATGTACAAGAATTTCAAATATCTCTGTACGGTGAATCATTCCCAGTATGGCAATACATTGGGAAAACGCGTGATAGGTGGTAACAACTCTCAATTGGCCGCGCGTGCATCAACAACTCTGACATGCATTTAATGCCGCCATTAATGCGTTGAAATTAGAGGTCATCGTCTCCAACGGATAGTTTTCTTCCAAGAGGCTATAAATACCACCTTCACTTCCAGAAAGATGTACGAGAATTCAAGCAATCAAAGCCTAAACTCTGCTCAAATATCTTCAAAGCTTACATTATTCTAAACACTCCACCTACGAATTCTCTTGAGTGTTCATCAGTTGAAGATTACTTTCTGGAAATTTGTTGTTACATTATTCAAAGTTCAGGATCTAGTTTTGATCCAAATGTTGTATTGTTTTAGATTGTTGTTCTCAATCTAGAAGAAGTGTAATCACAAGTATTTATCTAGTTTTGATAAAGCTTGTGGCTCGTACTCAACGAGTAAAAAGAAAGGAGACATTAGTTAATTTCGATCTAGTTTTGATCGAGCCGTGGACGTAGGGAAAGTTTATCCCGAACCACGTTAACTCTTGCGTTCTTTACTTTCTGTTTTACTTCATACTCATCTTCTTCATAATTGCATTAAACTTGTTTATCTCTAATATATTGGTTAAGAAAACGTTTTCAACAAAAGAGCATTAACCACCGAATTCCGCACACAACATTAATCAAGATTAACTTGTAAAGTTTTTCTTAATTAACTGTTACTTTACACTTAAGGTATACTTGAGCTAAGTTGACTCTTCTTAAACACGAAGAATCTTCTTGCTAATCCAAGTCTTCTTATATTCTAAGATTGCTTAAACCTTATCTATCAAAAACAAAAACAAGAAAACCTAAAAAGTTGGAATTGGTGTATTCCCCCCCCCCATACACCAAACTAGCTCTTTCGGGACCAACAAGTGGTATCAGAGCAGTGGTTCATTTTGACCATTGTATCTGTTAACACAGGAGGTTTACTCTGTGTGGTCATCTTGAATAGATCTTTGAAAAACGTTTTCACAGCATTAAGCATTTGCATCTATCTGATATCTACCTTGAGTCATGGAAGGACAGATGGCACGTGCATGCGAAGATTTTTCTATTGCAGGATATGAAGATTGGAGCTTGAGACTCGAGATGTGTCTTAGGGCGCATCATATCAAGATGTGGTCAGTCATCACAGATGGACCAATCAAGATAATGCACAAACATTCAGCTGAGATCAAAGATGGTACAGGACCAACTCCAACTGTCGAAATAGTTGAAAAGGAGAAGGATATTAATGATTACACAACCGAAGAAAAGAAAGAAGCTGGCTTAGATGACTATGCAAAAGGTTTAATCTCAAGCACAATTAGAGGCATCTACCTAGCCAAAATTCGACGTCTCAAATCTTCAAAAGAGATGTGGGATGTACTTAGAGACATTAGCTTGGGATCGGACGTGATTCAAGAAAACAAACTGTCCATTGCTTGTAATAAATAGGAAGAGTTCAAAATGAAGCCAGGAGAGACGGTAGCTCATATGAAGAACAGATTCACAGAGATTATAATTGAGATAACTGCTATCGACAAGAACAAGTATACTCAACGTGAGATGAATCTCAAAATCATTCGTGCTCTACCTGCCAACTGGGAGATATACTCAGCCATGCATCCCATGATGCCAGAATTCAATTCTTTAACCACAGATTCTCTTTTTGATCTACTAACTGGAAATGAATACGAAATTAATCGTATTCATGGAACTACTAACTGTCCTTCTAGCAAACCATCTGTTGCAGGTAACAAAGACAAAGAAACAGCTTTTAAGGCAAAGCTAAAAGAAAAGGAGATAGTAAAGAAATCTCAACCTGTTGTCATAGTAAAAGACTCATCAACATCAGAAGATGAAGACTATCCCTCAAAGAATTATTTTGAGGAATACTCTCTTATGGCTCAAAGATTTCAACGAATGGAATTGAGAGCAAACAAGTACAAACGTCTATACAAGGACAATAATCGAAGCTTCAAAGGAAGAGATCGACCTGGAGGTCGACCCGATAGGAAGAATGAGGTAAAACCAACTTCCTATGTAAAAGCTGACCTGTCCGAATACTCTTGTTTTAAGTGTGGCAGGAAAGGACATTTCAAGACCGACTGTCCAGATATTACTCAGGCTAAGAGAGAAGAGTTAAGAAGCAAACGCGATCAAAAACTCAAGGAGCAACGCAAGGCAATGATCGCAGAAGAACAATCTGCTCCCAAACACTTCTCTGATAGCTCAACCGAAAATGACGAAGCATTTGTGGCAAACGAACTTGACCTTGAATGGGATGAATGCCTCATGGGCCATGACAATGGATTAGACAACCTTGAGGTAAATTGTCAAGATTCTACTTCTTCTAATCATCCTATTTATGATTCTAGTAATGAAGAAGAAGAAGAAGAGGTAGAAGAAGAGGACGAACTGTCCATGGAAGATTTCTCTAAGTTAATGGAAGATCACGCAAGATTGAACAAGATGTTCAAACATGCGATTAAAGAAAACGGGAGAATGGCAAACACCATTCAAGAAATGAAGAAAGTGAGTACTTCATTCAATGAAAGAGAAACAGCGATGCTTCTCCAAATCAAAAACAAAAGTGAAGAAGTCTATGCTCTTATTTCATAATTTATTCTAACTATTACCCGATTTAGCATTGAGTTTCTAACTATTACCCGATTTAGCATTGAGTTTCTAGTAGTTAAACCGACCCATTATTGAAGATTTCCAATAATTATCTACTTATCGAATTCTTCTTATAATTTCTCTAAGTCATTTTATCTAATTGAGGTACCATAGTAAGTATCTTACTCGAAATAATTTAATTATTGATTAAGAATTTATCGGTGCCCGGCTAAATTCTCATTTCTTGATTTAGCTTGGTTTAACTATATTTATTGGGTTTAACTCGATTGATAAATAACTCAACTAATTCATCACTAATTTCTAAGATTTAATAATTCAAGTAGATTC